>JAHWFP010155043.1:0-11761 GCA_023313725.1 Lithobius niger | reverse complement strand
GCACGAGTCACCCCTCCGCTAGATGCAGAAAACACGGCCGCTACGAATTTTTAAATGTGAAATACGAAACGAGCTGCCCAGGGCTGGCTCTCATTCGGGGCGCGCCGTGGAGCGCCCGGGCGCGAGACGAATTTAGTAGTGTGAAATCAGTACTAGCCTAATGCCATGCGCCCCAAAACTACGATAGTACACTACCTTACGCTACACAGCAATACACCACATCACCAAAACACCACCCAAAACCACCTATTTTCAGCAACAATGTATGCTGACAATTAAGTACTGAAACGATAACCGTGTAACACTTAAGCATGTTATCATCTACTGTTGGTTGACAAAACAAACAATGGTTACAACAATAATTTTACACTTACGGGCCACTTCAGGGCCACGTGCTTCTAGCTGCAACTCCCATTTTAGAAAATGGCACTTCCCCATATGACGCTTTACTTGTCTGCCGAAATTTAGATCTGGCAACTTTCCCTAAAGAGCTGTAGACGTGTCTTTATACCCTATGAGAATTAACATGGGGGCCTGCGGACTAGTTACTATAGTTACTAGTAACACAAATCCACCCAAAACAAAAACTGATATAAGAGCAGCCGCCAAGTTTCCAAACAGGGTCGGCCTTTCAAATTAGTGATATCATTCAACCAGGGAAAGGCCGCCAAGGTTAATCCTATTAGCCAAGTTAATCGCACCTACTAATAGTTCGAAGGTTAAATGAAACTAGAAGATTGCTACTAGCGGTAGCAATCTTCAAGTTTTTATTTAACGTCCAAAGTATTATTCGGTGCTATTAACTTGGCTAATAGGATAAACCTTGGTGGCCTTTCCCTGGTTGAATGATATCACTACTTCGAAAGGCCGACCCTCTCTTACCAGTTTTGGTTTTGGGTGGATATCACGACTTTCATAGGCCTGTGAATGTAGAAAAAATCCCACGGTGTAATTGTCACCCCTACCTTTTTCGTCTGGAGGTATTTTATTGTATGAATGTTCTCATTCATAATTTTCACATTTGCTATTGTCATTCCAAATAAATTAATAACAAACTTAACAGTATGGTAAATGCAAGGACCTAATCAATTCCTATGGAATAAAAGATACCCTGTGTCTTATTGAACCAGTAATGAGAAATTTATTCGGGTCGTGGGGCAGATAATTCATTTTGAATTCGCGTACCGTAAAAAAAAACTATTTGGATTTGGTGGGGAAAAAAAACACCAAACCTTTGCAATAAAAGATACTCCGTCTCTTAGTGAACCACCTATTTGCAACAACAATGAATTATGACAATTAGGTACTGAAACGATAAGCGTGTAACACTTAAGCATGTTGTAATCTACTGTTGGATGACAATACAAATAATGGTTACAACAATAATTTTGCACTTACGAGCCACTTCAGGACCACGTGCTTCTAGCTAACAACCCCCATTTTAGAAAAAGGCGCTTCCCCATATGACGCTTTACCTGTCTGCCGAAATTTAGATCTGGCAACTTTCCCTAATCAGCTGTAGACGTGTCGTTATACCCTATGAGAATTAACATGGGAGCCTGCGGACTAGTTACTAGTTACTAGTCACTAGTTACTAGTTACTAGTCACCAGTAACACAAATCAACGTTATTAAGGACACTTTCTCTCCATGAAGGACACGTTCCCACATTTTCGTGTTGAGTTTTTCTTTGTTACTGGACCCAAGACACCTGATTTAAACGATTTGCAAAGATTTCCACCGCATGGGGAATTTACACCAGTATGCTGAAATCAGGTATAAGTTAGTTTCAGTTAAAAGACACAGTCTGCTAGTGAGGCCGCCATCTGACAACAATTACACTCTAACAATTACGCTCTAACAATGAGCTCCAACAACAATAAAACGTCTACTTGGCGGCGACACACTAGCGTGTGTCTAGATTCAACGTTATTGAGGACACTTTTTCTCCATGAAGGACGTTCTTACATCTTCATGTTGAGGTTTTCTTTGTTACTGGACCCAAGACACCTGATGCAAACGATTTGCAAAGATTTCTATCGCATGGGGAATTTGCACCATTATGCTGAAATCACGTATAAGTTGGTTTCAGTTAAAAGACACAGTCTGCTAGTGAGGCCGCCATTTTTTCATCAACAATCTTTTTTTAACAATCGGATGTCTACAATCGGATGATCTACTATTACTTGGAGGCGACACACTAGCGTGTGTCTAAATCAAGAGGAAGAGAAGGGGCTAAAAATGTCAAAATATTACAATGTTGCAGCACTAACAATGATGCAACGGCTGGAGCAGAGAAGCGACGATTCTTGGGAGTAGGGAAAGTACATTGTCCGCCAACGGCGTAAAAGGTTAACTTGTCCCACTCATTGTCGTGGGGCAGATTACCCAGTTTGGATTCGTGGTCCCTAAAAACAAACAACAACAACAAAAGGTTAATTTGTTATTAGGAACCAAAATGAAATGATCCGGATTTTCGTTTAAATTTTTCAATTTAAAGGTAAATGCATCCATGTTAGCTTTCCTGTATGACTCGGTTTTGCGACAATAGTCAAAACGTATGTAAATGTTACCAACACATTCAATTTCTTGTTTTTTTTTCTTTCGTGCGAGTTGATTTTACGACATTAACTCTAACCTGTGTAAATGTTGCAAACGCTGTTCTCAACGGGTCGCACAACATACCGGAAGGATTTATGTCCCTTTAAACTCTATGGTGCTCAGTCTTAAATTGTGAGGTGGTTTCAAAATTGGGGGGGGGGGGGGCGACATGACTGAACAAAGTATTTAGTTCTTCAGCGCGAAGCCTGTTGAATTGTTTCCAAATTGTTTTCCTCGAATACTACAACTACTGAAACAATTCAAAATCAACTATGATTTAAGCGGCTTTAATCGACGGCCGCCATTCTTTTTGTAACCATCTAGGATATCAACAAGGTGCTCTGCTATCGAAAACATACAGTCGATTATCTGTGTTCGTTCTGGGGCGAACTCAAGATACGCCGCGGACACTGTGGAACTAAAACATAAACCGACAAACTCAAACACGCACATTTCAAACATAAATTGAGTTCACTTCCTGACATCACCAATAAGTAAAACAATCCATGTTCCCTGGAATTGGAGTTCAAATTATAGTTTTTTTCTTTCGAATGAACTCTAATCCGTTTTTTTTATTAGGGTACCTTCACAGATGTTATTTCCATGGGGATACGAGCTCTAATGGTTTTTTTTTCTAAACAGCAAAGCCGTTATTTTGTTCAGTTAATCATATTTTCGTGAGTTAATAGCCTGATTGTTCAATAATTTCATTCGCAGCATCTCATAAGGAGGAGATAAAAGATAAATTTTGAAATCAATTTTATAATCGTTTTAAAGGACTAACTCGAGAGAATAATTATTCTGCTGCTGAAAACCATGAGGAAAAAGCCGAAAAATATTACTTGAAAGTCGGACATGTTTCTCTGCGTTACTCTTCACTAAAATGCCTTCAGTTGGTTAATACCCCACATCTGGGTAGATATCTGGGTAATGACAAAAATAACAGGCCACCAATAAAAAGAAAAAAACTACAAAAGAAATAATATCTGAAACAAAACCCTCAAAAGTGAAAGAACTCGCTAAGTATCAGCCAATCAAAGTAGTGATACCAGAACAAAAATGGCTGCCACCAAGTTGCTACATTAGTTGCCAAGCTAATCCCACCGAGTATTAAATCAAAAATTAAATGAAAAACCTGACGAACCCGTAGCAATGGTCAAGTTTTTCATTTAACGTCTGAAGTTATAGTCGGTAGGATTAGCTCGACAACTAATGTAGCAACTTGGTGGCAGCCATTATTGTTCTGGTATCACTACTTTGATTGGCTGATACTTAGCGAGTTCTTTCACTTTTGAGGGTTTTGTTTCAGATATTATTTCTTTTGTAGTTTTTTTCTTTTTATTGGTGGCCTGTTATTTTTGTCATTACCCAGATATCTACCCAGATGTGGGGTATTAACCAACTGAAGGTATTTTAGTACACAAAGGATTCATAGAATCCTTAGTGGCTTTAACACCATGGAAGAGTGAAGAGTAACGCAGAGAAACATGTCCGACTTTCAAGTAATATTTTTCGGCTTTTTCCTCATGGTTTTCAGCAGCAGAATAATTATTCTCTCGAGTTAGTCCTTTAAACCGATTATAAAATTGATTTCAAAATTTATCTTTTATCTCCTTCTTATGAGATGCTGCAAATGAAATTATTGAACAATCAGGCTATAAACTCACGAAAATATGATTAACTGAACAAAATAACGGCTTTGCTGTTTAGAAAAAAAAACATTAGAGCTCGTATCCCCATGGAAATAACATCTGTGAAGGTACCCTAATAAAAAAAAACGGATTAGAGTTCATTCGAACGAAACAAACTATAATTTGAACTTCAATTCCAGGGAACATGGATTTAGTGGTCGACCGAAACCATTTTTTTCACTTTCGGCGGAAACTGAAACCACTGCGGAAACCAGTGATTTGGTTTCGGCCGAAACCGAAATCACCACCGGAACTGGCAACTCGGTTTCGGCCGAAACCGAAACCACTACCGAAATCGATCAATCAGTTTTGGCCGAAACCGAAACCACTACCGAAGCCGGAACCAAAACCTAACCTGAAAAGTAGCAATTATAATAATTTGACAAAAAATCAGGAATAAAATCATAAAATCATGAATGTGTGTCCTCCAAGCCCCTCCCTCCATCCCTCCAACAAAAATAATGTTTAGAATTAAAAAAAACGTATCAGTCTTGCTACATTAAGACTCATTTTTTATTTTAAAAATAGTCTTATTTTATTCGTGTTAGTCCAGGGCACGGAAAAGGACTTTTCATTCAGTAAGTAAGAGCTTTGCTTGAAAACATAAATAAAGACAAATGAAAGCATAAATGCCCTCCAGTGCAACGAAGCCATTTAAATATTTTTGAATTTGGATTTTTAAAAAAAATGTATTTATTATTGATAGGCATGGCAGATGCAAGCAGCACGTGTGATGGTGACCCCTGGATGTCAACACCACTAAGCTACAGTCTAGTAGTCTGTACGGAAATTGGATACTGCCAGGAGGTAGAAGTGGTTTCGGCTTCACCGAAACTGAAGCGTAGGTTCAGCCGAAACCGAAACCGTAACCAGTTCATCGGTTTCGGCCGAAACCGAAACTGAGCTATTAACTTCATGCCGAAACCAAAACCGTAACCGAAACCGACAATTTGCTGGTTTCAGTGCCGAAACCAAAACCGAAACCGAAATTCGGTCGAACTCTACATGGATTGTTTTACTTACTGGTAATGTCAGAAAGTGAACGCAATTTATGTTTGAAATGTGCATGTTTGAGTTTGTCGGTTTATGTTTTAGTTCCACAGTGTCCGCGGCGTATCTTGAGTTCGCCCCAGAACGAAAACAGATAATCGATTGTATGTTTTCGATAGCAGAGTACCGTGTTGATATCCTAGATGGTTACAAAAACAATGGCGGCCGTCGATTTAAGCCGCTCCCTCCAGGAAGACGTAGCCGCTCGTAAAATACCTGCAGGACTCAAGATACGCTGCGCACACAATAGTTATGTTTTAGTAATGTGTTCATTTGTTTTGTAAGTGTTTGTAAGTTTAAATTTGAATTCTTGTTCATAGTTTGTGGGAGTATTTTTAATGTGCGAAATATCGAACCTTTTGTTTGTTTGATTAGTTATGTGCATGTATGCGTGTACATGGAGGTTGGTATGTCACAATAATTGTTACCTGGAATTTGAGTTCAAATTGTAGTTCGTTTCGTTAGGGTACCTTCACAGCTGTTATTTCCATGGGGATACGAGCTCTAGGTGTTCTTGGGGATAGAGATGCAATGGTTTTTTTTTCTAAACAGCGAATACGTTTTTTGTTTAGTTAATTTTCGCTACCGTTTGATTGTCAGTGGTGCGGCCTGGATTATCACCTGTCCGTTCATACTCCACTCAATTTTGTTTATAAAAAAAATGAGTTAATGAGTTTCAGTAATCTTCGTCTGGCACCTGAATATTAGAACTGTATGAACATTTACCATTCCGTAAGTTTAAATTATGTGTTCGTGAACACCATGGTAACTAAATCATTGAATGATTAACGTTAACCGAGGGAGGGCCAAGTGAAGATGGATTCACTAACTGAGTCAGCGCTAACTGAGTGAGCGAAGCGAACGAAAATCGGCGTTTGTTAGCCAGTGCGCTCAAAAATGGGATTGAACAAACTTAAGTATGTGAAACATGAACATACTATAAACCAAACCATGTCAATTTGGCTGATGTAACGGCTAATTGGGCAATGACAAATGTGAAAATTATGAATTAGAAAATTTATAGACATAAAATACCTCCAGACGAAAAAAGGTAGATGTGACTATTATACAGTTGGATTCTTTGTATTCACAGGCCTATGAAAGTTGTGATATCCATCCAAAACCAAAACTGGTATAAGAGAAGCCGCCAAGTTTCCAAAAAGGGTGGCCTTTCAAAGTAGTGATTTCATTTAACTAGGGAAAGGCCGCCAAGGTTAATCCTATTATCCAAGTTAATCGCACAAGAGGCACTAGATTTAAATGGAGACAAAAACAACGGCACTTCTAGTCAAACCATGTTTTAAGAGCGGCTTACTTAGGGCTAAAAAAACTGTGTTTTCTGTAATCCCTTAATTATGCTGCCAGGTTGTAATAGAAAAAGAAAAGATTCCACTTGCTAAAAGTTTCAGCAACTGCGAAGAAATCGAAAGAAATCGCCCGTTTTAAGCCTAAGAAATCCGCTCCAACAGCATTGGCTTCATAAGACGTCCTTCTGTTTTCCCTCCATGCTTATCCAGTGCCCCTTGTAGCTATAGCTGCTGCATAAAGTTATACATAATAATAGACGTTTTTGGACTTCTGTATCACAGTGGTGGCTCCATTGTGTTTCAGCGATTTTAGTCTTCTGTACAGCCGTACCGGCTGAGAAGACTATTGCAACGACTGTTCCGTCTGTCCATCGCTTTTTTCAACTTCGCAACGGTACCAGATAGAGACGACCACTGTTTACAACGTTAGATTCACTGTCAAAAGTTAGTTAAATAACATGGCAAATTAAATCATAGTTACCTCCTTATAGCTGACTAGCGGAGTCGCTCGTTTCGCTCGCTCATTCCGCGTCGTCTCGCTGCGCTCGATGAGATTTCTTGCTATAACACTTATGATACAGACAGGCCTTCCACATAAAAAACGATCAAGCAAATTATAAGAGTGCAGTATGCGATATCGGTTATCTCGAGAGAAGTTCAATATTATTTTTTTACGTCCAAGGAGTCAAGCCAAAAATCAAGCAATTTATCAGAAAAGCGCTGTTTCTGATGACAAACGCTGATTTTCGTTCACTTCGCTCACTCAATCAGTGCAAACATTTCCTCAGAAACGTGACTGTATCAATGTAACCACCAAGAACCACACATCGCTTGTAATTTGTGTTAGTATACAATTTATATGGGTTTTCTTGTTTTACTTATTTTAAGAATATTGTTCTTTACGTCCTGCTCAGCACAGACTTTTCCATGGGCGTCTTATCACTTCGGTTTCTGATGATCTCTCACTTGGAGAAACATCTGCAGAACGTCAGATGTAATCTCCTTTACGAAGGTGAGAGATGAAAGATTGATAGAGCAAAGCGAGACACATATTGGAAAGGTTTATGTTACGTGGAAATCGCTGGCTTCGTTCAATCCACGCACCTCCGTGCTTCAGAATCACGAATGTTTGACACCGTGTTAAAACCAAATCTATTGTTTCGATTTTTCCCTGCATCAAGTCAGTTAGTATAAATCCAATTTTAAGATGTATATGTGGTGTATAAAATGCGTCCTCCGTGCATCCTTTTCCAGATCATCTCTCTTTGCTCGAGGAGGTTTTCATGAACAAACTATATGCCGTCGTAAAGAGGGTTTAAAAAAACAAACTTTGACGTCAGTTTTTAAGGGTTTTTCGCATATTTGAGGGTGATAATATCAAGTTACAGTGATGAAAATAGGCCTATACTGAGCAATTTAATTATCTTTCGTTTCGTCCTACTCCCATCTTTGTAGGTGCTTTGGTTCCGGAGGAGTAGAGGTACAAACACGCACGCACGCACATCGTACGTCCTTAATGATGTAGATAAACTTCTTCGACGTAATTAATTAATTAATAACATTTCATCGTCGAACTGAAATCCTAAGGATTTGTGTTAACGCAGCCGTAAAAACAAAAACCATTTAGCTTCGTTTAAAAGAGTCTTGTCGCGTTGTTGCATGAATGAATAGGCTTACGGTCGAACCAAATTCTACATTAGGCCTATCTGCTACTTACGAAACTAAAACTGCCGTTAAAAAAATTAGGCCTAAAAAATAAAAATTAAGCCTAAAATCACGTTACCATGGCAACGTCAAGATTCTACGAGTCGCTGCGGGCTTTGTCAACAACGTCTCTCTCGTCACTTCCGTACTATACCACTGATCTATATAGGCTACGTTGCGCATTACGTTGTAACACTGTAACTGTGTGCCTGAATCGAGGCATACCGTGTTGCAAAAATGAATAGGCTTACTGTATACAATCCAAACTTCCGTCAGTTGCTACTTACGAAATGAAAGTTGTAAATTAGGCCTAAACGCTGACAATTACGCCTAAAATATAAAATAAGCTTAAGAGCTAACACATTTTTAACGGGCAATTCTGATGGTTACTGCTTTTAGATTATATAATAGAGATAGCTGTTCCAATGCGTGATATAGAAGTGTGCGTCACTATTGGTAGTGGCAGAACTGTACAGAAGACCGGATGCGACTAGGTAGTCGCTGTAGCCGCTTGTTTATTTAAATTTACAGGCAATTCAGAAAAGCTGTTGTGGTCGAAATAATGGATATATAATCTTTGGAAAGGGACGAAAGAAGGGATTGGGGACAAAATCTAAGTTTGGCGAAGGGTATGACACACCAGGCATTCTTGTAAATACGGAAAGTGTCATAATTCGCTTCATGACTCAACTAAGTGAAATCCTCAGTTTCAAGTTCAGATCTATCGTCGGCTGACACGTTTCGCACCTTATTCAAGTCATTTCATAATACAGCATTTACTTCCTTTCTTTCTCCCACTATCTTCACTGTTTTTATTATTCGTTATCCCCAGCAATATTTGTTTCAAAATCCCCATCATTGAATACGTAAACGAAGATTAACAAATTGCGTGCTCCTTCTGATTACAAAGTGGATTTTCCGAATTGTTTGATTTACTGGTGCTTCCTTATCATTAAAACAGCAACTCCTAGCAAATAATTCCGTGAAAGTTGCCTTATATTTAAAGTGATAGCGATATACCTGTAAGAGATAAATAGAACGTACTTTTAGGTTTGACAGTCAAAGCAGATTATATTTATATCAAGTTTGTGCCGATCTCATCTCGTTGTATCTTTCTTTCTTCTGGTGCGATGGGCAAAATAAAGAAAATAGAAATAACGTTCGATAACCCGGAGGTGAAGTACACTGCAGGTCAAGAGGTCACTGGAAATGTTATACTGGAATTGTCGGAAGCTAAGCAAGTGAGAGGTCAGTATGAACTTAATTATTGTAAATTAATGCAGAAAGCGCCTCTTTAATACGTTATTTTTACTAAAGGTTAGGGATCTGCGCTTGCAGATCATTAAGCTCGCGTTTTTTTTCAATTTATTCCTCCCACGCGCCAACCTGGCCCTTATTTCCAAATTAGGCTTGCCTTCAAAATCACCTTTCCCACGCACTAACCCGATCATATTAAGTTAAACTTCGTCTGCAGTGTTTAAAGGGATATACCTCCCAGCGCCATTTTTCTCGATCCTCCACATCAAGTATGGCCCCAAAGGTCTATTTACTTACCGTTAGTCAATCCCTTGGTAAAACACCTTTTTAAAATGTGGCGTCTAGGAGATTTTCTGTTGAATATAATGGAACTTTATTTACTAACGATCCGTCACTAAATGATGCATTGCGCGCCTACAATAATCATGACGTTTCATTTCTGTGTGTACATCTACTAATTTTCTAATAATTACCATCAGATCTAAAATCTAATAGACTAATGCGGTAAAAATTAAAATTAATTATTCCAATAGATCGCCGAAGCAAAATTGTAAGACACTAGCCTAGAAAATTATAAATTGTGATTTTAAAATACGACAATCATTCCGGTTTGTGACGACACAATCAATGGGTTCACGCTGGCTGGACTAATAGGCGCAATGCCAATTGAGATAGTAGCTATGTTTTTCGCTGCGAGGAACGAAGCTACCGTCTCAGTTGACCTTAACTGTGGTAAATACGCGGATGTGATCGTCGCGTGGGTGTTATTAGGCAGGCGGAAGGTTTAAGGCAGGCGGCATGTTGCTTTAATGAAGGATCGGAGACTTGAGTCCAGAGGCGGACTGGCGCAGAAGAGGCCAGTCGGGAAGGTGACAGCCAGAGGCCACTTCTTTTCAAATTATTAGGGTAAAGCCAAGGACGTAACGAAGTGCATTTGGCTGAGGGGGGAAAGAGAGGTTAAATTTGTCGAATCACCCACCAGCTAGGGGGTCTGGGGGAGCGCTGTGAGCTCCCCCAGCGGGGTCCGGGGCAGAGCCCCGGAAGCTGACGGATTTTTAGATATTCTACGACCTTTCCTGGATTCAAATGACACGTATTAGACATTGCTTAGGGCGTCACACAAATAAAAGAAAATATATGTACAGTTTAAGTAAAGACTTTTTTTTTTAAATCCTTTCCCATGCCCTAAATTTATTTTTGGTGGCTTTAGAAGAATGCTGGATCCCAGGCGTATAATACAAAGACTAGGTACTATTTTTTATTTATTTATTATGAAAAGCGAAAAGCAAGTGATTTAATCCTAGTGATTAATACGTCCTAATTTTGATTCAGTGTTATGTGTTATCACACTGCAGGTAGCATATTTTGATGTTTCGTGGGGTGGGGACTTTTCAACATCAGTGTTTGATGCAAATAATTAAGATCGGAACCAGAACAAAGTTGGGGGGGGGGGGAAACCGTCGAGTGTTTTTAAAATATTTTTTTGATTAATTTTTTTTCTTAGTTTAGCTACATTTTTTTCGAACAATCGGCAATTTTCGCGGGTTAACATGGAGGGGGCCCGCACCTAAGCCTAGTTAAGAACACGAACTTGTTAGAATTAAAAGAAATAAAAAATTGAAAATTTAAGCCCTTCTGCGAAAAGGTCATGGCGTCAAGGTGCTAGGCCAGGCGTTAGTATTTGATAGAATTTGGTCATGTGACTCATGGTATTTTTGCTGAGATGCTTTATTTCTCATTTTACCTACCTGTGGGAAACATACCTAACGATAATCTGATACAGATCATTCTCAATGGGCTTGCACTGCAACTTACAAAAGTAAGGAGTAGGAAAAATTCAGGGCTTACTTTCCTAAGCTTAAATAGTCTAAGTGTCAGTCATAAAGCTAGCTGCAGAAGTTTTAGTTTTACCACCGAAATCCAGGTTCTTTTGACCGGGCGCAAAACGGACTTAACCAAACCAAATAGTTTCTAACCGAGATGGCCTTCCAACCCTCCCGACTTTCGTAATTTATAAACAATTTTGGCAGTTTTCGTCGTTTTAAAGCAAATTGAAGATTTCTCATCGGTGCGCTCATTTCCGTGACAGACGAAACGTCAACTTCACTTTCTCTTTCTCTTTACCTCCATGGCTAATAGTCACTGAAGGATC
>JAHWFP010155041.1:0-11128 GCA_023313725.1 Lithobius niger | reverse complement strand
AAAAAAAACTTAATGATCTAAAGAAGGAGATACAAGAAAAAACATGTAAACCATCACCGTCGCACTAATATGTGCACTAATCTCTGCGTACAAAAAACAAGCTTAAACTTCTTTTGCGCATTTTAGTGCGGTAGTGCTTGTGAGGTGCTAAGGGAGTGGATGATAAGTTTCGAGTCAAGCCTAATTCTTATTCATTCCCAACTTCATACCTAAGAGAATACGCACATAGCACAACGTATTAGGCATCGGCATCAAATTTTCCCCTCGAACCGACCCCTGGGTTTAGTTCCAAAGTGACAGCTTGTGTTCTGCCACTCCAACACCAACTAAAGATTTGTCCCAAGTGAGCCTTGTCTTATACTCGCCAGCGAGGGGAATCCCCTCCAGGATTCACGTCACGCGGCAGGCTAACAGGTGCAAGCTGGTTCCAACTGGTTGAAGCACATGTAACTGCAAGGTGCAGAGCGTAATGGCGCCTTACTATACTTGCATAGCGTCTTACATGCTTGGCCGGGTCCAGGTTAGAGATCTTCTGAAGAGTTTCATATGAACATCTCGAACATAAGAATCACCAATGAAGATCGAAGTTATAACCGCAGTCATTACCACCGGTACTACGATCAGCCAGTGTGTCAATCTTGGGCAGGACACCCATAAAGATAGTTTCATCAGATCCTGGTACACAACAATTTTTTTCCCGCAAATAAGTATGACTACCCAATTTACAATTGACAAGATTATGTTTTTCAATGGACAACAATTTAACAGCAAATACCCTACCATTCAGACCTGATATGTTACTGCGACCCGGTAGTAGTTGTCCAGGTCATCACCCTACCATTCAGGCCTAACATGTTACTTTAACCTGGCAGTACGGTCCAGGTTTTACGTCTGTACTTGACACCTCTCACCGTGATCCTAGAATTTATCAATGCAAGAATTCCAAAGGCAGGACCATCACGACTACACCCGCTGCCCAGAGCGCAGTCATCACCACCACTACCATCCAGGTGGTCGAGGTGAGATGATAAAATACATAATTTGGGCTTGAGTTAAGGGTAGTAACCTTGACGGTTCTGCTGGGGCAAGTAGAGTGATCAATCCCATCGAAAAATAGACTGGTTTAGACTACACTGTTAATTTTCCCACAGTCCACATGTTTTGGCCTACATAAATTAAATCTGTTCAAAATGGTTACCCCAGACAGGGATGTGGAATCATCGAATATTCTGAGTAAGAAAATAGTTCAGTTTTCACCAGCCTGTGTATAAAGTTGGAGTTCCTCAGTAGCAGAATTTCAATAACTCATGCTGATTGCGTGTTTGATCCATCACCTAGAACAATTCTTCAATAATTTGCAGAATTAAGAGCCCAAAATTTGTCATTCTAACATTGACATCTTTAAAAATACCCACAACCGGGTTCTTACCTGCCGAATAAAAGGAAGCCCCACTATTTACAGAACATTCTGCCAAAGTGTGTTTAAATTCTGCCACAGTTCTCATATTTTAGAGGTTCCTCCTCACTTGAAGAGCTCAGCACCACTCCAGACAGATCACATTTAGAATGACGCTGTTCCCTAGATGTGTCAAGAGCACACTTTCCTGCTCTAGAAATGTCACAAAGAGAATCCTCAAAAACACCACACAATTAACATGCTTGATACGATATTCATCACCCATATGTCCATTGTCGAAGGTTTCAGTAGGATAAAGTTCGTCACTGCTTCTAAATCGCTTAGCCTTTAAAGGCAGACAAACGCCACCATAGGAGAAGAAAGTGTTGGGAGGGAAAAGAAACTGCTTGTCTTCTCATATCAACGCACTCTGTTCCGTTTCCATGGCAACCCGGCTCGTTAACGTGAAGCGAGGTCCGCCATATTAGTTCGTTGCTTGTTTTGGCCAAGTTCGTCAATCGCTTTTAGCTACGTAACTACTAATTCGTGGTAAGCACCTGAATGGTGTTTTTTCGATAGAATTGCTGTCTAACTTTCATTGTGTTGCCACAAGTATTTGCAATGATGCAGGCTCATTATAAACTACCCGAAAACGATGCTGTCTAGACACACGCTAGTGTGTCGCGCCAAGCTAGGCAAAAAACATCACAAAAAACATCACATCAATTCAATTGTCGACGTTGTAAGCCATAGCATCAGTGTCTTATATCATGAAGCATAGTTGAGAACATTTCAGGTACGTGGGAAAAAATAATGATGCGGTACAAAAGCTTAAATTGTGTTGAAATCGGGAGCAATGACCCACCTGACAAAAATTAACTCGTGTAGGAATGCCAGCAAAGCTGCTTTCAATGCAAAAAATGCAATCTGACCCTTAATAACGTTGAAAATGTGTTACTACTAGTTACTACCTAGCTAACTCGCCAGTAGCTAGTCCTCTCATTCCCATGTTAAATCCCATAGGGTGATTATTCATCGATACCGAGATAACCGGAAGGCTTCCAGCTATGAAATTGGACGAATGGGTGCAGTGCAATGCGAACTGCGTACCTTTTATGGTTTGAAGCCTGGGGTGTAACGGGGATGGCGTGGGAGGGCGTGTAAGTACGAAAATATTGTTATAACCATTGTTAGTACTGTCGGCATTGTCTCTCATTGGATGGCTAAAGTTCGGTCCATGAGAACGTGTATACTGACGTGCGTGCCTAGACACACACTAGCGTATCACGATAAATCTAAACAACGTTGCAAAAAAATTGTATTCACGTCCAATTCACGAAAAATAAACCAACTGTAAAAACAAAGCAAAATAAAGAAAGCAAAAAACTGGTAAAGAGGCCAACAAATGGAGAGTGGTCCGGCCCTTCAAAGGAGTGATATCAACACACCGAAACTAACTAATTAAACAAATTACAACAAAATTAAAACCGAACCAAAATCCTATAAAGAGGTGACTAAGTTGAGAATGGTTCAGCCTGTAGGCAAAAGGTAGTAGCAAATTGTTGAAAACCAATTTTTTTTTGACGTGGCACTTTATTACACATCTGCACGGTAGTGGAGTTGATTCAATACACAATTAAAAAAAAATGAGTGATATCATATCAAAAACCAAAACTGGTAAACGGGGCCGCCAAGTTCCAAAACGTTTGCCAACTTAATCGCATCGAATAATACTTTGGACGTTAAATGAAAACTTGAACATTGCTACCGAAAGTAGCAATGTTCTATTTTTTATTTAACCTTCGAACTATTAAGCGGTGCGATTAACTTGGCGAATGTTTTGGTGTGTTAAAAAGTAACATCACAGCTGTGCAACTAATTCGTTCTCCGTATGTAAAAGATAACAACCATTTTTTAAACCAATAAAGGAAAATCATTGATTGTATGGTTTGACACGTTACCTGAACGGATGTTTACAGAAAGAATTGAAGTACGTATCGCCCTGTGCTAATTTGAACGATGTAACTAATGCAGCGTTCTATATTAACGCCGATGTTTAGTGCGGGAAAATGCACTCACAATCGTCTTAATCCAGTCCCTGGCCTATACCCCAGTAGGAATTTTTGAGTGGACGGATGAAACCTGTTACAGGGGTCAGGCACATTATAGTAGATTTAAAAAACCAGAAGTAGACATCTGAGAAACTTCATCCGAATTTTCCAGCCGGCATTTTCCAATATGGCCGTTTTTTTGATGAAATTCAACATACCGTTATGCTTTCAACTGTGTTATCGGATTACAAAAGAGTTGTATCGGCTTCTGGATGATTAAAACACGTTTGTAATTAAGCCATCGTTGTAATGCTACTAAACTTATGTAAATATGTCAGCCGGAGTGATTTAGAAAAATAAGGTGTATGCAAATCAATACAAAAACGTACGGTGCTATACTTAGACCACAACAATTGTTTTTATATTTATTCTAAAAAATTTGAAAACACTTACAGAGGTGAACAGTAAGTGCTTTTCGAAACAATTAGGCCTAAACAAGATGGGAAGAACAGCTCCCCACCTTTCAGAAAATCCTAAGCATGTCCATTTCGGGCTATTAGAGGGGTCGCAAGAGGACTTTGAATTCGAAAATCAGCATACGCTTTCATCGCTGCGCCATACCTCTTCACCTTTAAATGGGCGTAGGATGGTCCAAATCTAAGTTAAACGATTTCGGTTAGGGTTGATGGAAAGAATAGATCCAAAATTTTCAGAAAATCGTAAGCATGTCCATTTCGGGCTGTTAGACGGGTCGCAAGAGCACTTTGAATTTGAAAATCACCTTACTCTTTCGTCGCTTCGCCACTGCGTGTTCGCCTTCAAATGGGCGTAGGTTGGTCCCAATCTAAGTTAAACGATTTCGTTTAGGATTGATGAAAAGAATAGATCCACACCTTTCAGAAAATCTTAAGTATGCCTATTTTGGGCTATTAGAGGGCCCGCAAGAGCACTTCGAATTCTGAAATCACCTTGCGCTTCTGCCACTACGGCATTACCTTTCACCATTATGTGGGTGTAGGACGGTCCCTAGCGATTTGGTTAGGGTTAATGGAAAGAATAGATCACCACCTTTCAGAAAATCTTAAGCATGTCCATTTCCGGCTATTAGAGGGGTCACAAGAGCACTTCGAATTCGAAAATCAGCATACGGTTTCATCGCTACGCCATACCTCTTCACCTTTAAATGGGTGTAGGATGGTCCCAATCTAAGTTACACAATTTCGGTTAGGTTGATGGAAAGAATAGATCCACGCCTTTCAGAAAGTCCTAAGCATGTCCATTTCAGGCTAGAGCACTTCGCAAGAGCACTTTCAATTAGAAAATCATCTTACGCTTTCGCCACTATACCATATACTTTTCACATTTAACTGTCGTGAGGCCGATCCGTATATAAGTTAAACGATTTTTGTTCGGATTGAAGAAAGAATAGATCAGCACCTTTCAGAAAATCTTAATCAATCACGTCCATTTGAGCTATTAGAGGGGTCGCAAGAGCACTTTGAATTTGAAAATCACCTTGTGCTTTTCCACTACCCCATTACAATTCACCTTTACGTTGGCGTAGGATGGTCCCTATCTAAGTTAAATGATTTAGATTAGGATTGGCGGAAAGAATAGATCTCCAGCTTTCTGAAAATCCTAAGCAAGTTTATATTGGGCTATTAAAGGGGTCGTAAGAGCTCTTTCAATTCGAAAATCACCATACACTATTGCCGATATGCCATCACCTCTTCACCTTTAAATGGGCGTAGGACGGTACCTTTTAAAGTTACAATAACTGTTGCGATTGATGGAGCGAATTGATCCCCACCTTTCATAAAATCCTCAGCAAGTCCAATTCTGGCTATTAAAGGGCTCGCAAAAACACAAAAATCACTATAAAAACCAATTGAAAAAGAGATCGTTTTTGCTAATTAAGGGTGATACACTTCAAATACAATTTTAGGGTTGAAAGGCTACATTTATGTAAAAGATGTAAAAGTCCAGAATTGTTTTGACGATTAAGGAGTTACTCCTCCCCCCCCCAAAAAAAAAAAAAACCGGGTTTTTTGCTGTAATTCCGTAACTGTCAACAAATCAAAAGCATAATGTGACGCAAAAACGTTCAGTACATTATTCTGTACACAATTCTGGACTTTTATATCTTTTACGTGAAAGCAACCTTTGAATCCTAAAATCGTATTTAAATATATCACCCTTAATTCCGGCGAACGATCCTATTTTCAATAGGTAGCTATAGTGATTTTCGTTTTCAGAGAGTTTTTGTGAGCCTCTAATAGCCCTAATTAAACATGCTTAGGATTTTCGGAAAGTTGGGGATCGATTCTTTCTATTAATTGTAACCGAAATTGTTTAAGTTAAAAAGGAACTGTCCTACACCCATTTAAAGGTGAAGAGGTAATGGCATAGCGGCAAAAGCGTATGGTGAATTTAGAACTCAAAGTGCGCTTGGGAGCCCTCTAATAGCTAAAAATATACATGCTTAGGATCTTCAGAAAGCTGAGGATCTAGTTTTTCCATCAATCATAATCTAAATCATTTAACTTAGATAGGGACCGTCCTACGTCCATGTAAAGGTGAAATATAATGCCGTAGTGGAAAAGCGCAAGGTGATTTTCAAATTCAATGTGCTCTTGTGACCCCTCTAATAGCTCAAAATGGACATGATTAAGATTTTCTGAAAATTGGGGATCTATTCATTCCACCAACCCTAACCGAAATTGTTTACCTTAGATAGGAACGTCCTATGCCCACTTAAAAATGAAGAGGTAATGGCGTAGTAGCGAAAGCGTGTGGTGATTTACGAATTCGATGTGCTTTTGCGATCCCTCTAATAGCCCGAAATGGACATGCTTAGAATTTTCTGAAAGGTGGGGATCTATACTTTCCATCAATCCTAACCTAAATCGTCTAACTAAGATGCGGAACATCCTAAACACGTAAAGAGGTGATGAAGTAATGGTATAGCGGCGAAAGCGCATGGTGATTTTCGAATTCAGAGTGCTCTTGCAACCCCTCTAATAGCCATTAGACATGCTTACGATTTCCCTAAAGCTGTGGATCTATTCTTTCCACCAATCCTAACCGAAATCGTCTAACTTAGATGCGGAACGTACTAAGCCCGTTTAAAGGTGAAGACGTAATGGCATAGCGGCAAAAGTGTATGGTGATTTTCGAATTCATTGTGCTCTTGCAAACCCTTTAACCGCCTGAAATGGACATGATTAGTATTTTCTGAAACGTGGGGATCTATTATTTCCATCAACCCCATCCGAAAAAGTCTGACCTAGATACGGACAGTCCTAAGCCCATTTAAAGGTGTAGAAGTAATGGTAATAGTGGCAATAGGGTATGGTGATTTTCGAATTCAAAGTGCTCTTGCGACCCCTATAATAGCCCGAAATGCACATGCTTAGGATTTTCTGAAAGGTGTGGATCTATTCTTTCCATTAACCCTAACAGAAATAGTTTAACTTAGATTTGGACCATCCTACGCCCATTTAAAGGTGAAGAGGTATGGCGTAGCTATGAAAGCGTATGCTGATTTTCGAATTCAAAGTGCTCTTGCGACCCCTCTAATAGCCAGAAATGGACATGCTTAAGACTTTCCGAAATGTGTGGATCTATTCTTTCCATCAACCCTAACCAAAATCGTTTAACTTAGATTGGGACCATCTTACGTCCATTTACAGGTGACGAGGTATGGCGTAGCGATGAAAGCGTATGCTGATTTTCGAATTCAAAGTGCTCTTGCGACCCCTCTAATAGCCCAAAATGGACATGCTTAGGGTTTTCTGAAAGGTGGGGAGCTATCTTTCCATATTGTTTAATTGTTTCGAAAAGCACTTAACTTCTAACCTCTGTAAGTGTTTTCAATTTTTTTAGAATAAACAATTGTTGTGGTCTAAGTATAGCACTGTACGTTTTTGTATTGATTTGCATACACCTTATTGTTCTAAATCACTTCCGGCTGACTATTTGCATACGTTTAGTAACATTGTAAGGGTGGCTTAATTACAAACGTGTTTTAATCATCCAGAAGCAGATACAACTCTTTTGGAATCCTATAATATAGTTGAAAGCATAACGGCATGTTGAATTTCATAAAAAAAAACGGCCATATTGGAAAATGGCGGCTGGAAAATTCGGATGAAGTTTCTCAGATGTCTACCTCTGTTTTTTTTTTTAAATGTACTATAATGTACCTGACCACTGTAACAGGTTTCATCCGTCCACTCAAAAATTCCTACGGGGGTATAGGCCAGGGACAGGACTATCTATTCACATCCACTATTCGTGTTGAAGCGCTCAGTCGGTGTGTGCCCGTTGCTATTAATGAACACTACAGCGGAGGCGCATTGCTATGAATCTACTTCCGCCGCGTCCTCCTTTGATCGGAAAGGGTACCGACGCATTCGCGTTAAGTTTCTTTTCCATCCCAACACTTTCTTCTCCTATGACGCCACACTTGTCTAGGGACTGACATATACAAATGAGTTGAACTCCAACTAAAGTTTCCTGGTTCTCATCGAAAACGTTAGGAAGTTGTTGTGTTGTTGTGGGTACTTCTTTCTGAAAAGAAAACCTCGTTTTCTGTTGCAGACTGGAAAGATCTCAGCTACACATTTAAAGGTTTCGAGACATCGATTTAGTAAAGATAATTCCACCTGACGAGTGACCAATAACTTCACATGGTTATGACAAAGTGTATGATCATGTTCTTTGCATTTATACATCCTTTCCCCAGTGATTTCAAGGCGAAACTGGCACATAATTAAAACATAGCACATAATTTTTGAATGATACAGCATCGTAATATCAATTTATTGTTGCTACTCCTATCTGAAACCGATACCGTAAATGCCACCTTTGATAATCCACTTTCTTATATAGCCTTCAATCACCCTGTATTTCATTTATGGACGCTGCACAAAAATCCCCGTCTTGATATTTCTTCGCACCGCTCACCCCCCCCCCCCCCCCCCCCCCCCCCCCCGGCCACACTCACTCACGCTGCGCCCTTTTCTATCTAGACGCGTTTCAAGGTTGCGGTCGGTTTTCTTGGGCAACAAGCGCGTCTACCTTTCCAATCCCAGATTTGAGATTGGTGGCCGACCTACTTGTTGCTTGGGCGATACAGTCACGGGTAGGGGTGACAAGGTTCGGGGGAAAGGTGGGTTCAGTGGGCAAATTGCTTCCGCGCATGCGCCTACAACCGCGCAGCCGTGCCGGTTCGACCGTGATCTGAGGATGGAGTAAGCACGAGCGTTCAGTCAGCCTCGCGCACGCATGGATCGAACCACTTGCTATGTCGGCGCAAGCCAGCAGTGGCAAGCTGCCGTGTTACGCCAAGCATGAGCTCCTAACCACGCGGTTGTAGCAAGCCAGTGAAAGTTCGAGTACAAAGTACCATTCGTAGTTACTATCGTCACCATTATGAAGGACATCGTGTTGTCTCTCCTGGTATTGGCCCTGTTCATCGCTCCTGTTTCAGGTAGGCGAAAAATTGTACAGTATTTTAAGTTTTTTTTAATGATTTTATTGAAAAAGTTGATAAAATCACATTTCATGTAAGGCTTAAAGATTATGAGTATTATATGGAAAACTCCGATTTAAACATGGTTAAAAAATTCCTGAACGAAATAGTCACAATATAATTTCAAAAACGAAATTTTGCACGATATGGAAATTCTTAATTTTAAACCACTGCGTGAAAATAAAATCTTAAGAAAAAACTTTTACAATAGGAAAACTAAAAGGAATGAAGTAATACAGGATAAGCTCTACCAAACCAAAAATACAACCGCGATTAGTAAAAATCAAGTATGGCGTGAAAACCATGACTGTGATTTATTAAGAATTTGTAAAAAATCCGGAAAGAAATCTGCGAACTAGAAAAAAATTGATGAAATAAAAAGAAAACGTAACTCATCACAGCTGTCAGGTTGTTCGTTAACAATCGTGCATTTATAGTTCGTAATTGTCATTTGTATTTGGCATTTGTATTATGTATAGTTTTATCTAAA
Organism: Lithobius niger; assembly: GCA_023313725.1. NCBI lineage: Eukaryota > Metazoa > Arthropoda > Chilopoda > Lithobiomorpha > Lithobiidae > Lithobius > Lithobius niger. The sequence goes on along the minus strand of JAHWFP010155041.1, from coordinate 1,655 downwards.
ACAAAACCCACAAGGGTGAAAGAACCCGCCAAGTTTCAGCCAATCAAAGTAGTGACATCAGAGCCAAAACGTCTGCCACCAAGTTACTACATTAGTTGCCAAGCTAATCCCACCGAGTATTAGATCAAGGTTAAACTTGGCTATCGGTAGCAATGGTCAAATTTTTGATTTAACGTGTGACGTAATAATCGGTGGGATTACCTTGGCAACTAATGTAGTAACTTGGTGGCAGCCTTTTTGGCTCTGATATCACTACTTTGATTGGCTGAAATTTGGCAGGTTCTTTCACCCTTGTGGGTTTTGTTTTAGATATCACTTCTTTTGTGGTTTTTTTTTGTGGCTTCTTACTTTTGCCACTTCCCATTTATCTACAATCTGGCCAAGTTTGGTCGAAAAATCATTTAATACGAACGGAGATTTTAATTTTTTTTTTTTAGTTTCGCTGGAATGAGGACTTCCATCATATGAAGTAAAGCGTTTGCTGATTTCCATTCAACCATCAACAATAAATAGCGCGGACTGCGGATTTATTAAGAGCTTAGTGACCCGAAGCCATGCATGCATGCGCGTGCATATTATCAACAATGTTGTGTTGCCGATTATTTCTGGCAGTCCGTTTGCATTGTTACTCGTTAACACAAATAACGAGTAATGCTTATTTTGATCACCGGTGGCGTTTTCCCAACATGCAGAAAAATAGCATTACAAATTATTGCAATATTTTTAGTTAATGCTTCCTCAAACGCTAAACCTTAAAAGGCACGTATTGGAGTTAAAAGAGTGCTGAATACCAAATTTCATTCGTATCTGTCGCATAATTTATTTTATATGAGCGGAATTAGTCAGTAGTCAGTAGTTAGCTGAAATGAACGATCTTCACCCACTTTGATCACCGTGATACAGTTTGTGCTCTTGATTGAAATACAACTATTGCTTGTCAGGGCACAAAGACTGCCCATTAACACCAATTTTCAAGCTGTTTCGTCGCATAGGTATTTATCCTCATCATCGTGAAATACGCTCAACTCTGGTTTCAGATAAAGCTAGTTCAAAGGGTTTCAAAGGGTTTAACGGGTGTTAACCACTCCTGGCCATGCAACAACAATGCCGGAGTTAAATAATTGACTTTTCTTACAATGAAGTTACAATGAAGTGTGACAATTATTGAACTTGGCGGGCGTACTACTATCATGGTCCTTGATTATTTCCAGTTTCGAAAACTATATATTAACACTGGCGATAGCCAGTGTTAGTAAGGGTCAGCCTAGGGTCTCTGTGTTAAACTCTCAACTTTGAGAGCTTATAACTCCGTCAAAAGTGAACATTTTAAAACCAAATTTGGAATCCAGCCTCGACTAGTCAAGGCCTCTCTACAGTCCAAAAATGGTGAAATTCGGTCCAGCCAAAGCCGAAATCCAGAGCGGGGCCAAATAGACAACTTCTTGTTCTGCTTGTTGTTGTTGTTCTGGGGATGCTTTCGTCTGTCCTCTCTACAGGTCAAACTACACCACCAAAAATCATGGGAATAGGCTCAAATCATAGCTTCCTATGTGAACATGTGCCTTTTCAAGGTTATTTTAGTTTAACTGAAGTAGTTATTTAGAAAAAAGCCATCACGTGCTAACTGAAACAATGCTTTTTTTGCTGATAAAAAA
>JAHWFP010155038.1:33714-53825 GCA_023313725.1 Lithobius niger | reverse complement strand
TTAAATCAAGCATTATCAATTTTATCTTTCTGGACCTCTATTACAGAAAATTCGAAGCTTTTGAAAGACCAATTTTTACAACCTTTTAATTGCTGTGAAGAAGGGAGGAGGCTTAGGCGAGAGATGCCTTGTGCAGGTGCTAGGAGCTAAAGGAAGAGTCCACTATTACTACAGGGAGGGAGAAGGGGCCAGTAAACATAGCAAGCAGTACTATCTTTATTCACAACATAACTATTAGGTATTTTTTGTAGAAAAATGGCAATTTAAGGGGTGGGCTTTAACTCCACTATTTCATGATTTTGACTTTACAGCATTTTAGGGGGTGGGCTTTAGCTTCAACTGGGCACACGATTTACGGTAATAGCACAAAGTGTCGAGTGAATTTAAACATCTACTGGCCAAATGGCGAGCGCCACACAACACACATTTGTAATGGTTGTTCGGAAGAAAAAGCTAGAGTAACCTGGTTAGAAAGGGGCAGGCCAAATTGTGCAAAACTTTGGGTCAAAACTCAGTTTAAATAGTGGACCAAAATAGGAAACAAAGTCTTATACAGGGCGTATCACGAAACCAGTTACACGGTTATAACTCAACAAGTAATAAAGCCGACAAATTTGCATGTGAACAATCCACCGCCAATATGTTCAGGAGTTCGGGGGGCAATGGTGCATGCATTTCTCAGAAATTTCAAATGAGACGGGGCGGGCCCGCGGCCCGGGGGTCAAGTGATAGATCTAAAAGGTATTGTCAAACCAAGCAACTTCTGCAGGAAAAGTTTTGATATTGTCAACAAATGAAAGGGGGCAGCCAAACAAAAAATGAAAAATGGGCAACAATGGAGTGAAAATCTTCATACACCATCCAATTGGATAAAAACTTTAGTAAATCTGCACAATAAATTAGCTTTAAATTAAGAAATTTGCATACAAGTGTTGAAGAGTCGGATGAAGATAGCAGCTTAGCTCTTAAATTTTTCACTAAGCACAAAACAATGTGCATTTTGTATGCAGAACACGATTCACCATAGCCCTGCATTCAAATATGTTTGAAAAAAAAAATTGTTAAGGATTTTTCCAACCTATAGATCCTATTTATTTCAGCAATGTTCCACGAAACAATTTTTTTTTTTTAGGCCTTAGCAGTGCCTGAAGAAGATAGCAGCTTAGCAAAGATACGCGAGTGTCTCGGTTTTGAAAGAGTGCGAGTTGTGAACTTGACGATCGTGTACTATTTCTAAAAATGAACTAAAACAAGTTCAACTTTCGTTAGGTGTAGCAGGATAACCTACAAACCAATACCACTTTGTCAGTTGTTACCTTATCACACCGGAAGATCTTATTTAAAATAGACCCTACAAAAGTTTGATCAAAACATGCATGTGCGAGAGTTGACCGTTTTTAAAAAGCATTTCGTTGCATGCTAGATCTATGGCTAAATGCCTCACAACATTACTGGCCACTAATTTTAAAAACTGCATAAATCTTCACCATTTAGGAACACCTAGTTCTTTGTAAACAGCATCAAGCACCCAAGTTGAACTGTCCTCTGCCTTTTCAGTTTAACAAAAAAAAAATTGAAGCTTTTAGTAAAAATTGTCAATTTTAATCACTTTCATGACACTGCAGATGACGGTTGAATGCATTCTAAAAGCAGCAACCAGGTCTTGAAGGTTTCTAGCATTCAGCCATTACCCAACAAAAACTATTTGGCCTATTTCTAATTTATAAAATGAACAACTGCCTGAGGGGTACAGCACCAGAAACATGTTGGCACGAAATTTTGTCTCACAGACGTTAAGACTTGTGGATTAGTGAATTTGATCAAACTCTCCACGGTAGAAACTTTTTCATCTTCCTGCAGGATTAACACAATTAAAACAGCACTACTGTACTACATTGCTTTCTTCCTGCTAAGCCCAAATTTCTGCCAAGGGGGTCAAATAAGGCCTACTGAAACTGACAACATTGATTACTAACAGGGTGGTCCTGTAGCAGAAAACTTGGGAGGGGCGATATGGACACCTTTTGCAGTATTGCATTGGGCAAAGTAAAAACCGTGCATGCAAAATCTACCGTATCCTGCTATCTAGGACACCCGACAAATCGCATAATTTGTTGCACACTTTCACCTAAAAACACGCTTTTTAGAGAATTTTATATACCGGACACTTTGGTACATTTTGCTTGTATGTAAAAACTGACTAGAAGCACTAACAAGATGTAAAAAAAGCCAATAATCTTTTATAATGTCCGTATCATTATCACCCCATACGAGGTGACAGTACAGAAGGATGTTTTAGTTATTGTAGGGCAGTACCCGAAATTTTTGACTGCAGGTACCATGCATTAACGGTTCTTAAAATTTGGCGGTAGTCTACTTCCTTCGGTACCAGCGGTATTTTTTTTTAAGTAGCCTAAACAAACTAAGGTTGGAAATGGAATCATTTTCATAGCCCCCCCCCCCAAAAAAAAAATCGGCAAGTAGGCTACTGAACTTTGAACTCAGATTTTATTCTTGTTGGTTCTTACTGCTGGTCGTAGCATCAAAGTTACACAAATTTGGCTCCACTTTTATGCATTATTTAGAATTCCAATTTTACCATCGTAGATCTTTTAACTGATTATTACATTGCTTTGAGCCCTACAACACAAGGACTGATTGAACTATTGTTAGAATATAATTACAATACCGCCCAACACTAGTTGTAGTAATAACTTACACAAAAACCAACTAAGCATTCATTTCCAGTGTGGGAATATTTTAATTTCATACAGGTATACATGTGAAGGCCATGTACACCTAATTACACTACTAAATTCGTCTCTTCACCAGGTGCACAATCACCATTTCACACCACTAATTTGGACTCTAAGGTGCACGGCGGCAACCCCGTTTTGCAAGACAGCGAGGTCGCGTTCAGGTGAATGCCAAAGCGGGCCAGCGGATAACCCTCACATACAGGGGTCGTAGCGTGTTTTAGGGGGAAAAAAGAAGGAAATAAGGAATTTTGTAAGTCATAAATAAGGAAAAATAAGGAATCTTTCACTAAAAAGCAGGTAAAAATAAGGAACCCCTCGGCATAATATCAGGGCTTAACAGTAAATGTGATAAAAGCTTACTCGTTTCAAGAGCAATCTTAAATCTAGGCTGACCAAATCCAATTTAACAAAAATCTCTTTAAAAACTTGATCTCATGGCAGCAGCTGTAAAAAAAGTAGCTCTTCAAAAAAAGAATTTTTTTAGTAGGCCTACGCTTTTTTTCTGAACATTTTAAGATTTGTAACTTATTTAAAAAAAAAAGGAAGCCTACGTAACCTGCCAGCAATATCTTAATAATTTCCACCTAGATGTGAAATATATACACATTCTCTTCAGCAAGACTACCTCTATTTTAACAGTATAGCCATTGGGAGGGGGGAATGGAGTGTAAAACAGGAGTAAAAAACAGAATGTCCTCATCTCGCATTTGCCGTTTAGATTTTGCTGAATAGCCGCCTGACTCAAAAGTAGTTTTTAGATAGTCTTGAAGTGTAGGGCCCTAGCCATAGGAACGCTCGTTTCGAGTAGGGATGCACCGAATATTTGGTAATTATTCGGTATTCAGCCAAAACTTCTATTCGGTATTTGGCTTGATCAGCATCACGAACAATATCGTATCAGCATCCCAACCAATTTTGACAAATTTTGTAGTGTGAATTAAGTATTACTGTGCACAAGAAGGAAGAAAGGTCCATGGCAACCTTCACGAATGTGAATTGTGTGGCACTTGCCATTTGGGCTAAAAAAAAAACAAGCCACCAGCTACTGATTTTTCTCACTATTTGGAGAGTGGCGACCGTCATTGGTGAAGGTTGGTCATTGGGCAAGACAATACCTAGTCCAAGATAGCTGTCCGAGGTTTTTGTAGGAAAGCAGCAAGTCAATGTAAATATTATTTTAATGTCATTGCAGATTGTTTGCAATAGTCTTGAAACATCCATTATTGCAGATACCGTAAATCGTGTATTAAACACCCAGTTGGAGCTAAAGCCCACCCCTCTAAAATGCTTCAAGGTCAAAATCGTGAAATAACGGAGCTAAAGCCCACCCCTTCAATCTTTGTTTTTTGCTGCAAAATTAACTAACCTAGTAAGTTGTTTATCACATAACTACACTTTTTTTTATCATAGTAATGCTTTTACAACATTTAGTGATAGACCAGTGACTAGGCAACCACTGTATCCTAACCTATATAATCCAAACTAAGTACCTTGAACAGTAACTTGGGATTGGGTAAATAACATGGATAACGTTATTTTCTCAGTCTCTAACATAACCCGTGTAATCCAAAAGGTTTATTTCTTCTCTTCAACATTATTGTCCTTGAATTCAGTAGTTTTCTAATCTCCTAACTTAAAAATTATCTAGGCCAGGATACAAACGATGTACGATTGTACAGCTGAATGAAGCTCTCAAAACAACGTCAACAATCATAGTTCAGCAGTAAATAATTGCTTAGTCATGTATCCCTCAGCTAAAGTTTAAAATAAATATCAATATTATGTGTTATTAAAAGGAATAAAATAAATTAATAATGTAAAATTAATGAAATTAGATATTCTCAAAATAAATTTATTAATTTACTGCAGAGAACTCAGAAAGTTATATACAATCTTATTGCTTCCCATGGATACCGGCAAGATTGCACTAGTGGACTACATCCAGGCAAATGTAATTGAAAATCAGGATTTAAAACTAATTCTACATTATAATTTTCATTTTGCAAAATCGTGAAAGCCAAATATAATTCTTGTCAACAAACTTTATTTAATAATATCGTAATAATTATTTAAACTTGACTTGGTACTAAAACACCTATGTAGTTTTACTGGCAAAGGTGCACCTTCCAGATAACCACTTGTGAAGCTACTGCTAACCTTGAGTCCAATGTTACCTTGCTTTCGGAGTGGTCTGAAGAGATTACTACAATGCGAATTTATTGCATTTAAGCCTGTTTGAATTTAATTAAACTGATAAACTGCATCACAAACACTTAAGTCTAGGTTTGCTTAAAACTTAACGAAATTTATTTACTAAATTTAATATTAAAGGATTTATAAACTACATATTGTTGAGGTTTCGTGCGAACTCGTGCAGATGTTAAAAACGTGATAAGGAGAGTCAGTTTTATGATGGTGGGCCGATTTGTGTGGTTGATTCCGATAAACGAGACTGAGCCATTATTTTGTTTACAAATTTGCGGATGATATTTTTAACGCCCATCCCCGATTTTAGCCAAATTAGCTGCATAAGCCCATGGGCGTTTAATACACGATTTACGGTAGCACCATGTATAAATTGTTCAGGATATCAACCATTAGGTGTAGGGTCAATCCTAATGCTGTTTATCGCATCAACCCAGTAGTTCGTTGACTTGGAAGGGGGGGGGGGGCCCAGATAATTCCGTTAAAACATTGAGTACCTGGTTACAATGGGGCAAAGTTTTTTTTTTGCAAAATAATGAGGCAATACTTGGTTTCAGCTAGGACTAACTACTTTCGAAATGGACGAGCCACCAACACAGCCGTCATCACAACCCACGCACCCAATACTGTCACGAGACTGCCAGTGCGACCTTGCGTCATGGGACATCAAAACTATTTCCAAAGGTTTTCCCCATTTTAACTCGCTTGACATTGAGTGAAGTGGTCAAAGGTGACATGCCACCAAAGGATTTTGAGGTGGCGCTGCCATCGCAGCTGCAGAAGGTCGGAATACTACCGAGCTTACAGGCAGCCGTATGTGACTTGTCCATCTCGAAGAGAGGAGTTAGTCCAAGGTTTCAGTGGACCAAAAAGGGGGAAAAAAATATGACATTTGTCCAACTTTAACGAGTAGCCTATAGAGTAATATCACAAATAGGCTAAGCTAGATAAAATGGCAAAAGAAAACACTTCCTGAAATGGGAATCATCTTCGTAGCACAGTATACGCACAATTTCAAATATAAGATATCTGTACCAATATCTTCTGAAAATTTTCCACTCAATATTCTGGAGATGGTGAGGCTCAGACAACCGTTGCCTACAGGCAAAACAGAAAAAAAAAAATCATGTCTATGTCATGGTAGATCGTCGTTACGTCTTTATTTCGAATTTGTGGGTACACTGTGCTATGAAATTTTTTAAAATTATTCCAGAGCAATGCTTTTAATATTTTGTGGCAATTTTGGTTTAGTTACCTAGGCATTTGGAAAATTCTGTAAATCCTATTGGGGTAATACGGACAGACCATGCCATTAATTACTAATTTAGTGAATATGCTTATTTAGTTAAGACAGCAAGCAGGTGCAATGGCTTCTTTTAAGCCATTTTCCATCGATACCCAAAGATTTTTCTTTTGGTTTGGTAACTCAACATAATCCTATGTAGATAAGCCTGCCCTTTATCTACATCGGCCTAAGTCGAATTACAATTTTGTAGCGAACCACAAAACCATAAGAAAGTCTCAGTTTTACAACTTAAAAAGAAACCTATACACTGTTGTAATGGAAGTATTTGCACTAGTGATTAATGGCATGATATGGACAACAGCATTAGGGTTCAACACAGCTATTGGTTGATATCCTAAACAATTTATACTTGGTGCTATCTACAATGAACTAAGGAACGTTTCAAGACCTTGCAAAGAATCTACAACAAGACTAAGAAAATCTTATCTTGAATGATGCGCTGCTAGGCTACCAAAACAGGCAGCCATCTTGGAAAGGTCGTCTTGGAACAAAGCCCGCTGGAATTTTATTTTTATGAGTAAATTTTGATAAATAGGCTAGGTAACAATTTGTCATGCAAGTCAAAACTATTAAAAAAATGCATACTAGTAGGGATGGAACGATAATCGACAATTCAATTATTGCAATAACAATTTTCGTGATTATCATGCAACCCCCGGGCCACGACACTTCAATTGTCATATCTTGGAAACCGTAATACATACATGCAAAATCTACTGTATCCTGGTATCTAGGATACCCAACAAAATCGACAAATCACATAAATTTGTTGTACACTTTACCTAAAAATGCGCTTTTCATCAGACAACTTTACATTCTGGTTTACTAGACACTTCGGTAGATTTTGCATGTACGCCGTAATAGCTACAAACGAGCGGTTTGCGGCATTGCGTGTGGAACAAGGGCTCTCCAACCAAGTGTGATATACTGTTGCTAGCCACTGTAGCCGAATGGAGAGCTAGTTTTCAGCACAACTACTAAATTGTGTCGAAGCAATGGCCAATTGCTATTTGCTAACAAGTGGTAATACACACGGTGGCAGAAACGTCTGCAGCTGGGAGTCTTACCTACCAGTAGGTGGATATTTTACTTTTTTCATTCAACAGACGCCACATTTGGACTACCCACAATAGCAAAACAGGGGAATTGAAGGCGAAATTGCTTAGTATATTACATGATTGAGGCTGTGCTTGTTTGTGGCAACTGTCAATGATTTAGAGCATAACATTAGCATACGTAGCATATAACACCGAACTGTATAAATAGAAAAAAAAAAAGAAAAAAACGGGTCCACTACCGCAAAGCTCCAAGCAAGATGGCCGGCCTATCTAGATTCCGTCGCATGAAGTTTTCCGGCTAAGTTTTTGGTTGCGTTTTCTGATGTTATGTAGTTAGCCGCAGCGAGCGCGACAGCGCGAGTGAGGCTCGTAATTTGGAAAAAAATTGACATCATTTTCATGAACGGCGACCTTGATTTACCTTTTACACCAATTGCGACAGTACAACCTTCCACATATACAGATCGATGGTGGATGAGCTTGGAGCCGCTGTGGAAGTGGTTCCAAAAAAACTAACGGAACATATACCTGCAGTACATCAATACATGCCTACGGTAACACCATAAAATATACAACCCGTGATGCTTTTGCTCGTTTGAAATTATCACACCCATGTTGGGATGCATCCATAAAATATACTATAAGAAAATATTCGTAGAATACATAGGCTTTGTGCAAGTAATATACAGCTGAGTATTACATAAATGGACTCATAGGAATGTTTCAATACATTTTTTTAATTCATAAGTTTTAACAAATCTGAAAATACAATATTTGTAGCATTTGGATAAAACATTCATATGCATTTTTAAGTACAGAAAAACAGCAAAAGCTCCATGGTAATCTTATCACAAAATAAAAAAAAAGTGGGCACTTATTTAAATTGTGTACAATAATCTAGAACCAATACATCCGTCTTTTAGGGTTCAGAAGGATCAATTGGGCCCCCACCCATCTTCCCTCTGTTAAATTAGGCATTTAACACTTAATACTTGTCATTAATTAAAGTCTACAACCTAGTCAACACGTTTAAAAGGTAGGAGAAACGGTGCAATTTTTTTTTGCTGTAAATCAGCCTCCCCAATAACCATTTCGATAGATATTGGTTAGTGCTTTGCTATAGTTGGGGAAAACAGCACGCCGCACGAACGAACAGGAATGCCCGATCAATTATCGTCGCCCATAGCAACGATTATAATTACAGTAATTGTACAGTAGTTTGTGGCGCCGTTTATGTCTACAGGCTTCGGAGAAAAAAAAATAAAATAGAAAAATAAAACACTTAAGCACCATTTTTTCATGAAAAGAAAGTGCCATAACCTCTTAACATTACTCCTTTACACATACAAGCATCTAAAAAGAGCAGAAATACGCATTTGTCCCAAAATAACGATCCCAGAAAAAATGGATTTTAAAACCCAACGCCCCAGCCCGCGGCCAAAGCCAGTCTGTCGGCGTCTAACCTACATGCAAATCGTTACATCCAGGTCACCAATAAAAGGCAGCAGTAAATCCAGATACTACTAACAAGCATGAGAGTCTCAGAACAGATAATGCAACAATATTATTACAAATCCCGTCAATAAACTGATAACGAGCCTCCGTCGGCAAATTACCGTATCTCTACCCATGCAGGCTAATGCATTAGGCCGCCATCTTGGGCTGGGCCCCGAATACTGGAAAATGCATCAATATTTCCAAATCGCTTTCCGTTACTTACCCCAAGAGCTGCCTGTTCGGCCCATAAATTCTCCCCGCTCGCCGTTCCACATGAATTGCTTGAAACCCTCCCATTTCGAAAGTTTCGGTGGTGGTAAGTAGAACTGCGCTCCTTCGTCGGTTACTTTCTTTTCTGCCATCTTGACAACCAAACGTACCGTCGCAGAAGACAGACGTCACCAACTGGCACCGGCGTATATATACGATGACGTCACATGCGACCGCAGCACCGCTCTGACGGCGGCGAGGCAAAGCAACCCGATGACGTCACAGAAAGGATGCCGGCTCTGAAAATGAAACGAAATGAAATGCTGTTTTTGATACCGCGCCAAGAAACCGACTTGAAGGTGATGGTTCTTTCGGAGGATGCCCAGGCTATATTTAAACTGGAGCGCAAAGTGTACTCCTCGCGTGGTACTTATTATTTCGTGAGTGAGATTTTAATGGCTGTCATTTCCTTTTTATGTCGAATTGTAATTGAATATTTGAGCTCTTTATGCTTTCGTTCCTCATTCTTTTCAAAGGCGCTTTTGCAAGCAGTGGCTGGCTTCTCTATGCTGGTTGGGGCTCAAAGACCTTGTAATATACTAATACTCCAGACGGCGCGTGACGTCACAAGGCGTCCGCCGGATTTAGGCCAAATTGAACTGGCCGGTAGCGGCCATCTTGGTGGCAGGAAGACGTGCTGAAGGCGCGCTGCAGTTATGGTCGTCATGTGCTGTTAATAACTGTTCGATCAGGTTCAAAAAATGGATCAACAACAACATTTATAACCAAGTAAACGTTCTGTGGATATAATTTTCGGTGTAGAACTTTTTCGAAGCGAAATGCGATAGGAAATGGGCGCTATTTACCGTAAGTAGGCAGTATTCTTTAAACCATGGACTTATATACTATCACACCATGGTCAAACAGATGAAGATGTAAAATATCTGTATTAAACAATTCTTAAACAATCACCGTTGTTTGATTGTTTAAGAATTTATGAAACACCTTAGCCATGGCCATGTATGCTCTTAAAATAAAATAAAATAAAATAAAATAAAATAAAATAAAATAAAATAAAATAAAATAAAACACTAGTCGAAGATACTGGGATTTCCAATTGGATGTCCCAGCTAAATTGTCCCTCTTATCGTCGTGGAGCAGATAACGCAGCTTGGGTTTGTGCTCCCTAAAAAAAAAAAAACAACCGAAACACTTTAATAACAAATTTAACAGTCTCTTTACTAGTGATACAAAACGGAAACAAATATTTTTAAAGCCTGCAAAGTACACAAGCATACAACAATGCTCAACATTTCGAGTTGAAAACCCTAACTCGTTTTCAAGCGCAACAAAAAAAAAATAAGATCTGGAAAATCAAATCATTGTTAGATATAAAACGAATATGTTCTGCATATTAAAAAACCATTTGATATTCCAGATTATTATTATTATTATTATTATTATTATTATTATTATTATTATTATTATTAATATTTAGTTTTGTTGTTCTTGAAAATGAGTTAAGATTTTTAACTCGAAACGTTGAGGTTTGTTCAACGCTTGTGCACTTTGTAGGATTTTAAAATATTTGTTTTGATGGAATTATAAAAGCACAAAATATCGAACTGTTCCAACCGATAACTATAAGTATTTCATTAATTGAAACCATTAGCTTATAAATGCCTGCACGTCGGTAGGACGTGGAAGTAGCCATGTTTAAATTCGCTTCATAGTCCACCATTTGCACAACGTCTGGAAGAGAAGCTACGTGTGTCGCTCGCCTGCCAGCACGAGACCAGTTCATTACAAGATTCTTACTACACCAAATCACGTTAAGAGGCGTCATTTTTCCAGCCCTTGCTTTAAGTTTAGTAACATTACGCCCCCCCCCCCCCCCCCCCCCCCCAAAAACTGGGGAGATTAAGTTTTTTTTTTTTTTTTTTAAGTATTATAATCTTGGGAAGCAAAAAGAAATTTAATCCAGGTAGCCTAAGTCCTGAACTAAAAAAAAAAGTAGGTTTGGCATAAGACCGTGGTGTGTAGAGGCCGGCGCTGCCTTTGGTCGTACAGCGTTTTCTATTTTCAATCCAGGTCTGCAAATTAATAAACACATAAGTTACATTTATACGTTATAAAAAAAAAATACCCGGTTGGCCGACTAAATCACTTACCTCTTCCCTCCTTCCACCCCCACATGCCAAATAATCTGGTGCGTTTACAAGCTCATAATCGTGGAAAGCAAAAAGAAATTTCACCCAGGTTGGCTTAGTCCTGAATAAATAAAGAGATTTGTATTAAAACCTTGGCGTTTGGGGGCTGGCGCTATTTTTTGTATTTTTGTATTCTTTCTATTTGTATTTTCAATTCAGGTCTGCAAAATAATGAACAGCTAAGTTACGTTTACACGCTACCAAAAAAAAAATATCAGATTTGACGACAGAATCATTTTATTCTTCCCCCAACCCCACCACTACAAGCAAAAAAAAAAATCTGGTGCAAGATCGTAATATTTGTTTGTTTGTGTGTCGCCAGATCACCGAGATTCCCGTACTAATTCTTATTTCTTTTGTTTGTGCGTCCAGACGGAATGTCTGCCAAACGGAATTGTCTGTTGTGTATAAGTAATGATTCAAACTGTGTTTTCAACAAAGAGGCACAGTACGGGTGACGTCATATGTTTTTCCAGTCACAATATTTTCATGCAAACGGGATTTAGGCCTCTATGTCTCTTAACACTGAATCTAACTAAATCCAATGAAAGTTTGGCCATACTGCTAATGGGAAAATCACAGTATTTTCATGTAAACAGGAATACAATATAATCTACATCATTAAAATGGTATGATGTGCGTGCACGTGTGTTTGTACCTACATTGGAGCACCTAATTAAATTTCGCTTTTAATAGGCCTATTTTCATCGCTGTAACTTGATATTATAACCCTCAAATACGCGAAAGAACCTGAAAAAATAACGTCAAAGTTTTTTGTAAACCCTCATGATGTTTGTTTACGACGTCATAGTTTGTTCATGCAAACCTCCTCGAGCGAAGCGAAATGATCTGGAGAAAGGATGCACGCAAAAAATAACCTAAAAGGACGACGTATTGTGCAACATACCACGTATACATCTTAAAATTGGTTGTGTATCAACTAATTTGACGCAAGGAAAAAACAGACCCATAGATCTGGTTTTAAAAGGGTGTCTAACATTCGTGTTTCTGAAATTGGAGATGCGTGGATTGAGTGAGCAAAGTGAGCGATTTCCATGTAACCTAAACCGTTTCGTTTTGCTGTATCAGTATTTCATCTCGCACCTTCGTAGGGGATTACTTCTGGAGGAGCACGTACAACGATTGTTGACCAAATGTTTTTCGTGGAAGCGTCTGACGTTTCGGGAACGTCCATCAACAATGGTTAAGCGGCAACAGACCAACAAGGAACAAGTCAGTTAATAACTGGTTGTTCTCAGCAACAATCAGCAAACACACGCAGCTTTGCTCAAACATTGTTGTCTAGCAAACAGACACGTGCAAAATACAAGCGTTACAAGTATGGTGTGACACAGATGAATAGTGACCAACTACATAGACACCTAAACCTTATTTAAAGAAGTGCTGCAATAAGGAATCCTCTCGAGCGAAGCGAGACAACGCCCCGCAGCGAGCAAAGCAAGCGATGTGGCTAGTAATCTACATATATAATGCGGAGCAGGCGGCCAAGTCACCAGCCACGCCATTCCGTCGTACAATCAAGTACCCCACCCTGTAGTGCCATCTGTTGACGGGATTCGCCTTTAAATTCGGGTTGGGACACTTTTCCAACGTCTTCCAACAGATGGTGCCACTTACCAAACCTGCCATGTTGCCGTCTATTGACGGCCTTGGACTACAAGTTCGGGTCATAACACTTTTTCCAAAGTCTTCGAAGAGATGGCGCTACTTACCAGACCTCCTGCCGCACCATTTTTGGGTTCGTTTTTTGGTATTGTTGTGGTAGCAAAGCGACCAACAAAGTTTTAGTCGCGTGGACTGTGCCATTGTCGGCGTTTGAGCTAAAAAAAAAAAAAACCGTGTCTACTAAACCAGACAACTTTAAACCAAACGATGATTGGTTCTTAATTTCGAGGCCCCGAGTGGGCCTCGAAATTGGCAGCCTGATACGATGGAAAGGCGCATTTATTTCCTAAATGTTCACTTCCAGAAAGGAGTTGAATTGTTTTTTAAGTGGGCGGCAACAATCGTTGCGTGCAACAATGTCGCCATGCACGCTACTGAGGTGAATTGTTTCAAAGGATTAACTTAAACATGCGGTTACTTGCTTACTGAATGGCTGGATTTCTCAGGGCTTTTTTTAGCCTTCAGTCAAACATACGCATGCGACTTTTCCTGGGCTGCACCAAAGGGAGAATGTCACGGGGCGACGTTTTCGGCGAGGGGGAGGCGGGCAAGCGTGTATGAGGGGAGGGGGTGGGCAGGAGTGTTAGTCCGACGTGTAAGCAGCACATTTTTCAAGAAAACTGCACTTTGTGAGGATAACACAATCTTCCGTGTATTTCATGTCCACACCCAGGAGAAACTATTAGGAAGGGGTGCCCCATGAAACACGTCCAAAAAACAACATGGCGGCCATTTTTGTTTTTAAAATGGCCGCTATACAATACCAAAATTAAAAATCGTACTAACGTATGTAAATTGTTTGGTGTCAATTGCGAGGTTTTAAGGTCTGCCGAATTCAATAAAATGCTCTAAAAAGGTGCCAGAACTCTACACGACAAGATATCCAAGATGGCAGCCAAAATGGTGGCTAAATTCAAGTGTTTTTCATAATTTTAAAATATACTTATAGAGTGGGGCAGATTTGAATTATTCCTCAAAAAAAATAAGTTCGTTTGCAATGACTAGTAACTAGCAAAAACACCAGCTCAAATCCGTAGTGTTTGTGTTAGTAATTAGGGGCTGAGCTGCGGTTGTTGCTATAGCTCTGCATTTTTCTTCAATTCACCGTAAGTTACATCTTTAAAGTGATGCGGTAGCTGTTCTAATTAAAATAAATGGATGTATTTAGGCATAGATATCAGGTGAAGATGTCTATTTTTCAACGTGGATAATTGAAACGATTTATTGTAATTGGGAGCTACGCTTCTGCAGTTTATCTCCGTTGTAGTGATGTGCATTTTGAGATAAAGTTCTAGTTAAGATAAATGGATATAATTAGGCTTAGATGAAAAGAGGAGATGTATGTGTTCCAACGAGGGTAATTAAAACGATTTATTGTAATAGGGGCTAAGCTACGGCAGTTTATCTACTGTGTAACATTGTGCTTTTTGCGTCTGTTTATCACAAGTTGCATTTTTAACCAGCTGCAGTAGCCATTCTAATTAGGATAAATGGATATAACTAAGCTTAGATGAAAGATGGAAATGAGTCTTTTCCAACAAGCAAAATAAAAAAAAAACATCCATTAATCATAATTAGAACTGCAACCACATCACGTTAAAGATGTAACTTAGAGAGAATTACCGTAAGCATTGAGCTACAGCACAGATAAACACTTATAACTTATCTCCTAATCACGAATACCGTTTTATTACCTATGTTGGAATATACATTTCACCACCTTTCATATAATCCTAATTACATCCATTTATCATAATTAGAACTGTCACCGTGTCACTTTAAAGATGTAACATAAGGTGAATGAAGAAGACATCGTGGGGCTACATCGTAGCTAAACGGTTGTAGCTTATCCCCTAATTACGATAATCCGTTCTAATTACCCTTATACGAAAATATACATTTATTTTCACCTAAGCCTAATTACATCCATTTATCTTACTTATAACGGGTACATCAGCAGTTTAAAGATGTAACTTGCGGTAAATAGACGCCAAAAGCTCACAACTACAGTGTAGATAAACTGCCGTAGTTTAGCTCCTAATTACAATTATACCTTTTTAATTGCCCTTGTTCCAAAACATACTTCTCCAGCTTTCATCTAGGTCTACTTACACCTATTTGTCTTAATTAGAACGGCGACTGCAGCACTTTAAAGATGTAACTTGTGGTAAATAGACGCAAAAAGTATACCACTACAGTGGAGATAAACTGCCGTATCTTAGCTCCTAATTACAAGAAAACGTATTAATTGCCCTTGTTCCAAAATATACTTCTCCATCTTTCATCTAAGTCTATTTACACCTATTTGTCTTAATTAGAATGGCTACTGCAGCAGTTTAAAGATGTAACTTGTGATAAATGGACGCAAAAAGCACAGTGCTACATCGTATATAAACTGCCGTAGCTTAGCTCCTAATTATAATAAATCGTTTTAATTACCCTTGTTTCAAAATATACTTCTCCATATTTCATCTAAGCTTACTTACAATTATTTAACCTAATTAGAACGGCTAATGCAGCAGTTTAAAGATGTAACTTACTGTGAAATGGAAGAAAATGCAGTGCTACAGTATAGAAACAGCCAAAACTTACTCCCTAATTACGAATAAACTACACTAAACTACGGATTTTACCTGGTGTTTGCTAGTTACTAGTCACTGCAAACGAACTCACGTTTTTGAAGAATAATTCAAATCTGCGTAGATCAGTATATTTTAAAAATATGAAAAACACTTGAATTTTGCTCCATTTTGGCCGCCATTTTGGATATCTCATTGTGTGGAGGCCTGGCAATTATTTAGAGCATTTTTTTTTAATTGGGTACTACTTAAAACCTAGAAGTCGATACTAAACTTACATACATTAGAACGATTTTTGAATATTTGTATTCTACAGTGGCCATTTTAAAAACAAAATGGCCGCCATGTTGGTTTTTGGACAGGTTTCAGGAGCACCCTTTCCTAAAAGTTTATCGTGGGTGTGAACATCAAGTACACCAGAGATGGTGTTATCCTCACAAACTGCAGTTTTTTTTTGCTTACACCTAGGACTATGTGGGGAATGGGGGTCTTCGGTTTGATAACTTTAAAACCAAAGACCAAACACCTGCAGGGAGGCGGGGGGGGGGGGGGGGGGAGTGCGCAGCGTGCGCACGGGCACAACTAAGAATAATAATAATGAGCGCAGTTTGGCACTCATGAGAAGTGTGATGGAAGCACCAGGGCTGTCGGCCACTTATACTGTTCCATTTACATTAAAACAAATTTTATGAGCTTGGCGAGCAAGTATTGTGGATTTAAATTTTCATTTTATTTTTACTCAATGGGTCGCGTATATTCCGGTCTTTTCAAAAAATGTTTAAGGTCTACCTCGTTTAAAGGTACAATCCTCTCAGCGCCATTTTTCTTGATCTTCCACATAAATACGGCCCCAAATTTCTATTTACTTACCGTTAGTCAATCCCTTGCTAAAAATCCGTTTTAAAATGTGGCATCTAGGAGATTTTCTGTTGAATATTGGGAACTAATTTAATAGCACCCTGCGATTATATGATCTTTTGCGCGTTTACAATAACCATGACGTTTCATCTGTAAGTGTGCAATTGTGCATGTACTAATTTTTAATCGTTTGCTAATAATTACCATGACATCAAAAATCTAAAAGACTAATGCAATAAAAATTAAAATTATTTTTGCCAATAGATCGCCGAAGAAAAATTATAAGTTACTAGCCAAACAATTATAAAGTGTGATGTTAAAATACGAAAATCATTCCGGTTTGCGACGACACAATTTATGCTTTCATGCAGTTTTACTACACCCAAGGCCAACTGAGATAGTAGCTGCGTTCCTCCCTGCAAGGAACACAGTTACTATCTTAGTTGGCCTTGTATTACTATGCAGTCTCGCGAAACGGTGTAAGGGCGGGTTTACGCAACAACTCGCTTTTGCATTCTCGCAGCTAAAAGCTAGAAATCACCTCAAATTCCAACATGGCGGGGGTTTTATGTCTGTCGCCTCGCAACGAAAACAGCAAACAACGTGAGTTCAGAAGCATTTGGGAAAATTGTTTCGTCATGAGGAATTCTTATATTATTAGCACGGATTATAAGACTGCAAGTATTTACTCAAACGATGTCGGATTTAGCTAATCCATTTAGCGTTGTTACCATGGCAATGTCACCTTTGCCATCGCGATTGAGTTCTAGCTGCGAGAATGCAAAGGCGAGTCCTTGCGTAAACGCGCCCTAATGGTGACATGCGTGGATGGCGATCTGCGCGTGGCTGTTATAAGGCTGGCGGGTGTACTTTTAAGAGGTACCGGAAAGTGTTAATATTTTTTTGCGGTTACCACGTTCCCACGGTTCCCCGCCCCCCTCCCCTAAAAAAACTGGTCCATATATATTTGTTTTTTAAAATTTTAATCTAGGAAAGCATAAAGGATAACCCAGTATCCTAAGTTATTGTAAGGCCCTAGTATTTTGGGATTGGTACAGTCCAGTCACTTCTTTTATTAGGATTTATGTGAACAAATTCACATGAAGTTGAAAATTGATATACATAACCTCTATATGTCGTAATGGCTGAAACTCCTCATCGTTCCGAGTTGAGCTGTGGTCGCCATATTGGAAATGTGGTCAAAAGTGACTTCCGGTTAATGCTGTTCATCCGTCATCAGGTCTACCATTAACATTACGGCAATAATGTATAGGACTAAAGTTGCAGAGCATATAATAAACAATATCTGGTGAAAATTTCCAAAAACCTCCAGTTTTTAAGAAATGAGTGGTTTAGTTATACACAGCCCCACTCGCATGGTACCTTTTGTCTCTCATCACGGTTCTAAATTGTACACAGCTACGTAAGGCTAGGGTTTACATCAATATATACCGGAACAGGAATTGAACATGATAGTAAAGCTAACGAGTGCTGCAAACCCGTGTGTTTATCGTAAAAAGTTTGTAAGTCTTCACGATTTTTGTATGTGGTGCATGTAAAGTGAAACTTCTTTATAGCAATAGTCCAAGGGCCTTTGGAAATCGAATGTTATATCAGGTTTATCGTTATAAACAATCATTTTGCATGCATTGTCGTCTGAAGAACCTAAAAAATAGCCTAGAGAACCTAGAGGTTAAGGCTCTTGAATTAAATTGAATTAAAAAATAGCATTGTTATACAATGTTTATTGTTGTAAGAGGTATCGTTATATCAACTCTGGTTGCCCTAGTTTCCTGGTTCCCTCTGGTATAACAACCCTAGTTTCTGGGGCCAGTGGCCATGCTGTCTGATCTTCAGCAACTTATCTACCAGCCAGCCGACCAAAGTGGATGTAACGCCTACTCCATCACGCCCGTTTAAAACTGAAGTGATAGTCGCGTATAGCGGCGATTGCATATGGTGACTTTCGATTTCAAAGTGCTCTTGTAGGTTCTCTCATAGCCCGAAATGAACTTGCTTAAAATATTCTGAAAGGTGAGGATCTATTCTTCCCATCAATCGTAACCAAAATGTTTATCTTAGATAGGGACCGTCCTGCACTCATATGAAGGTGAAGTGGTAGGGGAGAAATCGTACGGCGATTTTTGATTTCAAAGGGCTCCTTACAAACTTTCTCATAGCCCGAACTGAACATGCTTAGGATATTCAGAAAGGTGTGGATCTATTCTTTCCACCAATCTTAACCAGAATTGTTTAGCTTAGATAGGTACTGTCCTATACACGCGTTTAAAAGTGAAGTATTGGTAATTGTATAGTAGCTAAAGCGTATAGTGATTTTCGAGTTTAAAGTGCTCTTGCAAGCTCTGTCATAGCCTAAAATGAACATGCTTAGGATATTCTGAAAGGTGCGTATCTATTCTTTCCATCAATCCTAACCAAAATTGTTTAGATGGTACCGTCATGAGTTCATTTAAAGGTGAAGTGGTAATTGCCTAGCGGCGAAAGTGCACGTTAATTTTTGATTTCCTCTTGATGTAGTGGGGTCAATAAATACGCCTAGACTTCTGCATTTTAGTGAGGAAAGCACCAAATCTGACGCAGATGCTAATTCAGGCGTATTGATGAAATCTGGATATAGGGCCAACTAACTTTCTTAAACCGGAAGGGCCTATTTTTTTGCCATGAGCCAAACCAAAAAAAAAAAAAAATAGCTTGACTAGTTTCCATCTGTGACAAAAAGTATTTAAAATGTGGCGCAACTACTCTTATTATTTCCGGGTATGACAGCCCTGGATGAAAGGTAGCTTACAGGCTCAAACGAAGGTCAAAAGATAAATTTTGGACAACAAATTACTTGTTTGTCATTTTCAACCAAAGCGTTGCTTTAAAATAAAATCATGTATCAACATAATAAAAGGAAATCGAAATTGACCTTTTTTGTCTCCATAAAAAATTGTCCAGGTTCAATGGTTTGGTTAGAAATTGCTTAAATGTTACCTGAACAATGGCCATTCTTCTTTTTTATAAAAATTTACAGTGTGTTTTATGCCTAGACGCCTACTTGCCTCGTGTCTTAGGCCCGATACCACTATAAGAACTGGTAAACTCCTTCCCAACGCCAAGCTTCCTGTTGATGTAGCTTCAAATTTAAGTACATGTTCAAGTTTTCATGACGACTTTAGGAACTGAATTGCTACTGTGCCTTTGCTAATCGTAGAAATTGATGCAGATAAGTTAATCCGTAAAGTGCAGATGTCCTTTATTCAATAAAGCCAATAAAAAATGTTTTACTGTGTTTGTGGACTGAGCCATAACTACTCGCCACACTGATGTAGGCATAAGCATTTTGACGTAGCTCTAGCTGTTCCCCATAATTAAGCACGCTATTTTATAAACACTGCAAACAAAATTCCTCTTTTTCACACATGAGACTAGTTACAGTATTTCTGTTCATTAGTAATGGTATAGTAACAGTTGAAAGTTGAAAGTCAGAAATGCGAACAACATAGTCTACTTACGTTAAGACTTTTAAACTCTACATTTTTTTACGTATTTTATTCATTTTTTTTTTTTTTTTGACAAATGGCCATCCACCCTTCTCCTTCTTTCCATTCGACTGGCGATACCATCGGGGACCTTTGTGTCCCTGGCAGTGTCTAACCTTGGTGGTAAGGCAGGTGAGATCTTAACTCACCTTTTCTAATTTGATCCCACCTTTCCATTGGTCATGCAATTTTAAAAAA
>JAHWFP010155038.1:2404-33314 GCA_023313725.1 Lithobius niger | reverse complement strand
TCGTCTAAAAAGGGCATCGTAAGCAAGATCAACATATGAAAGTAGCCTACTCCTAGTCTTTTCGCATGACGTTACGAATGGTGGCTCCTCAACATTTTGAGAAAAAAGAGAAGAATTCATTCTGGCCAGTGGCGTGTACATCATACAGTGGGACTGGCAGGCGCCAGGGGCCCACCTGGGTTGGGTACCCCGGCACACCTATCAAATGCAAGCAAACTTGCGAATTTCATATTTCAACATGTCTGTGCACAGACAGCAGCTCGCCCCGGGAGTCCGATAGTGATTTACGAGTCGGAAACCAAGAAAACGAACTGCATCCTCTACAACTACAGCTATACACGGGAATAGGAGCAAGAGGACAGTTCGAAAGCTACCCAAAATTGTTTGTTAACTCCTCAATAAACTCTTGTGTTTGTGAACTTGAAGCCCACTTAAAGGGATATACCTCCCAGCGCCATTTTTCTCGATCCTCCACATCAAGTACGACCCCAAAGGTCTATTTCCTTACCGTTAGTCTTTCCCTTGCTAAAAATCGTTTTTAAAATGTGGCGTCTAGGAGATTTTCTGTTGAATATAATGGAACTTTATTTACTAACGATCCGTCACTAAATGATGCATTGCGCGCGTACAATAATCATGACGTTTCATCTCTGTGTGTACATCTACTAATTTTCTAATAATTACCATGAGATCTAAAATCTAATAGACTAATGCGGTAAAAATTAAAATTAATTATTCCAATAGATCACCGAAGCAAAATTATAAGACACTAGCCTAGAAAATTATAAATTGTGATTTTAAAATACGAGAATCATTCCGGTTTGTGACGACACAATCAATGGGTTCACGCTGGCTGGACTATTAGGCGCAATGCCAAATGAGACAGTAGCTACGTTTTCGTTGCGAGGAACGAAGCTACCGTTTCAGTTGACCTTAGCTGTGGTAAGTACGCGGATGTGATCGTCGCGTGGGTGTTGTGAGGCAGGCGGAAGGTTATAAGGCAGGCGGTATGTTGCTTTAATATATATTTACTGGTGTGATTTTGGGAAGGAAAGCTCTGTGAAATTTTGTATTTTGTATTTTGAATGTGTTAAGAGCCACACACTTGTGCTCACCAGTTGGTTTGTTTAAAAATGCCATGCCCCCCCCCCCCCCACCCTTCCGCTCCCACTACACAGTCCGACAGATAGGTTGATCATGTTTCTACCACCTTAAAAATGTGTGGCTCGTAATACATTCAAAATTCCAAATAAAATTTCACAGATCCTTCTTCCTTCCTTCCCCAAAACACACTTCTTCTTGCACTTGTGCCCACCACACCAGTGACACACTACAAAGTTGCCCACCAGTGAGTGAACTGCGCTAAATTGTCTTAAAACCATTGCTGAATATTTTGGGTCCAAAATTCAGCCAGGAGGTCGTGGCTTGTTTGTTTCGTTAAAAGAAATCCCGTTGTGCATTCCTTTGCTTGGTGCAAGCATGTGCTAGATAGTACTAGATAGCGCTAGATGTTGTCAGATTCTGCCCACTTTCAATTGGTGATAGTGGTGCCACTTTAACAGCTTTTCAAAAGCTTTTGTACGGTGCTAAAATGAAGTCATTAGCCAAAGTCGTTCTCAAGTTATTAGCAAAAGGAAAATTTAATTCCAAAAAAGGCTAGTTACGTCACCACTTTTGCTGGCAAGACGAAAAATCTAAAAATGTTGCACAAAGTTTTGTTCATTCAATTCGAAATTAAGACGGTAAAGCAAAAAAAGTTTACCATATAATTTAACTTATATTTTCAGTTTAATATCTTCAATTTTACTGTTTTCTCTAAGGCAAATCAAACATCCTTGTACTTAGCGTTCTTGTTGGCGATAGCAGTACTCACTGCAGCATTGTAAAGCGAACAAAAAAACATAGCAGTCCTGTTACGAATTTGGGGAAATCAGCATTCGTCTGGTATTTTCTCAGTATTCAGTTTAGTTTACCAAATGGATGTACCAACTGTTCTACACTATCTAGACACACGCTAGTGTGTCGCCGCCAAGTAATAGTAGATCGTGCGATTGTAGACATCCGATTGTTAAAAAATGATTGTTGATGAAAAAAAGGCGGCCGCACTAGCAGACTGTGTCTTTTAACTGATACCAACTTATACGTGATTTCAGCATACTGGTGTAAATTCCCCATGCGGTAGAAATCTTTGTAAATCGTTTGAATCAGGTGTCTTCGGTCAAGTAACAGAGAAAACCTCAACACGAAAATGTGAGAATGTGTTCTTTATGGAGAAAAAGTGCCCTCAATAACGTTGAGTGTTACTAGTAACTAGTAACTAGCTAATCACCAGACTCCCATGGTAATTCTCATAGGGTATAAAGACACCTCTACAGCTCATTAGGGAAAGTTGCCAGATCTAAATTTTGGCAGACAGTTAAAGCGTCATATGGGGAAGTGCCTTTTTCTAAAATGGGGGTTGCAGCTAGAAGCACTTGGCCCTAAAGTGGCTCGTAAGTGCAAAATTATTGTTGTAACCTTTGTTTGTATTGTCATCCAACAGTAGATGATAAGATGCTTAAGTGTTACACGCTTATCGTTTCAATAGTTAATTGTCAGAATGCACTGTTTTTGCAAATAGGTGGTTCACTAAGAGACAGAATATCTTTATCTTTTATTACAAAGGTTTGTTCTTTTTTTTTTACGGTACACGAATCCAAACTGAATTATCTGCCCTACCACAATAAAAGGGACAATTTTGCTGGAAAGAAGATTAAGAAACAAAATGGACATCGTCAGCGCAGATGGGAACGTGTTCTTTATGGAGAAAAAGTGTCCTCACTAACATGACGCGAATATTTTATTTTATGTAGACTTACTGTTCTTGCAGTCCAGTGTGTGTCGTGTAATTTTAGACAGCTGGTGAGTTTATTAGTTTTAGTTATCTTCGTCTAACACCAGAACATTAGAACTGTATGAACATTTACCATTCCGAGAGTTTGTAGTATGTGTTCATGATTGAATGATTAACATTAACCTCGGGAGGGCCAAGTGAAGGGGGATGCGCTGATTGAATGAGCGAAGCGAACGAAAATCAGTGTTTGAAAGCCAGTGTGCTCAAAAATCGGGTTAAATAAACTTAAGCATGTGAAACATACAATAAGCCAAACTATGTAAAGCATGTGAAACGCATGTGGTCATACAATAAGCCAAACCACGTCCATTTGGCTGGTGTAACGGCTAATAGGGCAATGGCAAACGTAAAATTATGAATTGGAAAATTTATAGACACTCCAGACAAAAAAGGTAGAGGTGACTATTAGACAGTGGAATTCTTTGTATTCACAGGCCTATGAAAGTTGTGATATCCACCCAAAACCAAAACTGGTATAAGAGCACCTGCCAAGTTTCCAAAAAGGGTCGGCCTTTCAAAGCAGTGATATCATTCAACCAGGGAAAGGCCGCCAAGGTTAATCCTATTAGCCAAGTTAATCGCACAGAATAATAATACTTCGGACGTTAAATGAAAACTTGAAAATTGTTACCGCTTGTAGCAATCTAGTTTTCATTTAACTTTCGAACTGTATAGTAGGTGCGATTAACTTGGCTAATAGGATAACCTTGTCGGCCTTTCCCTGTTTGAATGATATCACTACTTTGAAAGGCCGACCCTTTTTGGAAACTTGGCAGCTGCTCTTATACCAGTTTTGTTTTTGGGTGGGTTTACTTAACTGCTGTCCATGTCAGTTGGTAGATTATATGGTATATTGCAGAGGCATAGGGAGGTATCCAGGGCAAGGTAGGCATTTCCATACGGCCTGATGTACATATTAAGAATAG
Source organism: Lithobius niger (assembly GCA_023313725.1). NCBI lineage: Eukaryota > Metazoa > Arthropoda > Chilopoda > Lithobiomorpha > Lithobiidae > Lithobius > Lithobius niger. The sequence continues at coordinate 29,495 of JAHWFP010155038.1, read as the reverse complement.
TCTAAAGTTGAAATCAAATTTTTAAAATGGGAAAATATGCAAAAGGAGAAGGCAGAGTGTGCATGAACACCATAGGTTAATCCACTGGTATTTTGCAAACCCAGTGCGCTGATTTTACTGTATTTCTGTGCTGAGTGCAAAGATAACGGACGGGATTCTGGAAAGGTCTCGGAACTAAGCACGTTCATTCAAATGGGAAAGTCAACAGTCATCTACACAAACTGTATTAAAGCGATGCACATAGAGTGAAGGTTGACACATCTACAGAAACAATCCACTTCTGCGAGCATTAAGGCACTCCGTGGGTACAAAACTATTTTGTTTTAATCTTAATAAATTTGGAACACCGTACACCAAAAATATATCGTGGTGTACTGGCAAACAAATTGACGCATTGCACCTTGTAGATGTTCGTTAACATAAGCAATCCTATGAGTGTAACTCTAAAATTACTTGATCTCCGAGCTCAGTAAAAAAGTTTGGCCTTTTCTAGCTTTATTTTGACTTGTTTGTTTTTGTTGTTTTATTCTTTTAACGTTTAATTTGTTTTAATCATTTGGTTTAATTGTTTAATTGTTTTATTTTGGAAAATGTAAGGGGAAGGTACAGGTATAAACAACACAACTGAATGGGATGCGCTGGGTGAGTGAGCAATTCCAGCTTCATTGCGTAGATTAACGTTGACCTCGATATGAGCAACTTAAAGGGAATGCGTTGATTTAGTGAGCGAAGCAAACAATAATCAGCGTTTGTTAGCCAGTGTGTGCAAAAATGGGATTGAAAGAAGCATGTGAAGTATGCACTTACAATAAACCAAACCATGTCAGTTTGGATGATACAATGGCTGACTGGGCAATGGCAAATGTGAAAATTATGAGCATGAAAATTTACAGACGTAAATTCTTCCAGAACAAAAAAAGTAGAGATTAAGATAAGACTGTGTCACCTTTGGTGCGTTCACAGTCCTATAAAAATTATGATATCCACCCAAAACCAACACAAGTTAACCGCACCGAATAATACTTTAAACATTAAATGAAAACTTGACTATTGCCACCACGAGTTACAATGTTCTAGTTTTCATTTACACTTTGAACTATTAATAAACAAATACGTATCGTTAAAAGTTAAAAGTAAGGGTCTAAAAGTCAAAACCTGAAGGAACACGAACAAGCTTTGACTGTAAGGGTCTAGGTGTCAAATTTGGCCAGTAAGACGCTGCTAAGCATTAGACCCTTACTACCCGGTTTTTGACGAACAGCTGTCTGAAATCGTCCTATAAAGACCCATGAGATGATCCAATGATAGTGGGGGTGTGGGTTTCCTACTTTGCCTTAGGTTGACATTTTTTCCCGGTTTGATAACATGGCAGCGATTCCAAGCAAGACTACCTGCTACAAGCGTAAGCGTGTACACCTATTCTGTCTGAGTTACTAAGTCAGAGAGTAAGTAATTCTGAGTTACTGAGTTACAGACATAAATCGCTGGAAATAATATTAAGGAAAATTGGAAATTAGCCAACAGCGAAAATCGTACACTAGAAATAACGTAGTTCAGTAAGCCACCTTTATGCACTTACGTTTCTTCCGAGTGCAACAGAGAGATTAAGGCGCTATGCAAGTGATCTGGGGGCGAACTGGGTGGCCGGTTCGAATCCGGGTCATGCCACTCCGATTTAACGTAAGTGCATAAAGGTGGCATACTGAACTACGTTATTTCTAGTGTATGATTTTCGCTATTGGCTAATTTCCAATTTTCCTTACTAAGTCATTAACATGATCACCGGGTAGTACGGGTCTAATGCTTAGCAGCGTCTTACTGGCCAAATTTGACATCTAGACCCTTACAGTCAAAGCTTGTCCGTGTTCCTTACAGGTTTTGACTTTTAGACCCTTACTTTTAACTTTTAACGATACGTTTTTGTTTATTAATCCGTGTTACTTTGAGAATTGTAATAAAGAGGTGTGGTGGTGGATGAGGGGTTGGGTATGTGTGACACCTTTATAATTAATTTGTTGTTTGTTTTGTTGCGCCGCTTTAAGCTCGGTAAATAGCTATGGCCTTACTAAACTGGCTATCGCTAATGTTAACAATAGTAACAAATCCTTTAATCTTCAGTCTGTCTTGCAGCTGGCGTTTGCTAAATGGCATTGTTGCATAATAACAATGTTTAAAACAATGTAAAACAATCAATCTGGTCGTTTAGAGCTCCGTAACCCCTGAACCACTTGACCAATTAGAAAAGGCCTTATGGAAAGGGCACATCTACGGAGCAATACCTGTAAAATGAGCTAAGAACCAGCTTTACAGGACAAATAGTTTAACCTGTAGGGAGGACAGACGAAAGGTACATCGCCAGAACAAGACCAAGACCAAGAACAAGAAGTTGTCTATTTGGCCTCTCTCTGTATCTCGGGTTTGGCTGGACTGAATTTCACAATTTTTGGACTGTAGACAGGCCTTGACTAGTCAAGGCTAGATGCCAAATTTGGTTTAAAATATTTCAATTTTGACGGAGTTATAAGCTCTCAAAGTTGAAAGTTTAACACAGAGATCCTAGGTCGACCCTTACTAACACTGGCTATCGCCAGTGTTAATTAGTCGGTACGATTAACTTGGCTAATAGGATTAACCTTGGCAGCCTTTCCCTGGTTTAATGATGAAATACTTGATCTTGTTGGTTCAAATATTATATTGCCGGATTTTGATATTTTACACATTCAGCATGCATCCATTGCTGCTAACTGCAACAGTAATTTGTGCGCTGCTAATTTACAGGCCGCTCGAGCTTAGTTACATTTATGAGGCACTCAGGCATGAAACAGCAGTGGTCCACTTGAACTTGAAGCAGCTGATAGTAAAATTAGTAATAATTATTTGATCTGTTCTTTAACAATAAACAGGTGCACATTATGTTGGGCTAGGACCTTTTAAGTTTATGAACTTATCCCAGTGAAGCAGCTGCTAGTGAAATCTGTAATAATAGTTTGGTATGATCTTAAACAGTAGAGTGGTTAAAATTGTTTCATGTAATTCGTGTTCATTGATCGAAGAAACAGTGATTTACCAAGTGCTAAGCACGTAACAATGGTCGGTGCACTGCAGAAATTGGAGCAGCCTACTTTGAAACAATTTCATTCGATCTGGAAGTCTGCATCATCGAAATAATTAAGTCTTTCCATCGTGTCGGGTTGCTAATAATTGGACTTATCGTTATTTAGACACACACCACTGCCGCCAAATAATATAGATGTTAGACATCAAATTGTAAGACCTATGGTAGACATTCAACTGCCAAGAAGTCACGCTATTACATGGAGTCAACCTGTACACAGTGACGGCGCCAGGGGTGGGCCAGGGTGGGCCACGGCCCCCTCTAAATATTTCACGGCTCCCCCGCCGGCCACCCCAAACCCCAACACTAAGGTCACCACCAGAAAATGAAATAAAAAAAAACTAAAAAAAAACTTGCAGGCTAAACTTGAAATCAAATGAATATACAGAGCTTTTTTTTTTTATTTTTTTTTTTTTTTTAGCAACTTTGGAATATATGTGTAGCCTAATTTCTTCTCTGTGTTTATGGAGCTTATTTTACAAATAAATTTTACTGTATTGAAGCTTAGGTTACGTTCAGGTTGAATTAAACGGAATAAAAGTGCCTAATGTGGTTGCCTTGAAAAAAAAAATCCTTGGCCCACTCTGTTTCCAGATGTGCCCCCTGCCGCCCCCCCCCCCTAACAATTCAGTCCTGACGCCGTCACTGCCTGTACATTTTAGATAAGAAGATTTATTTTCCACCAAAAAGAAAAACGACAGAAAAGGGTGGAAATCAAAGCGACCGATGATAGCTAACCGGAGAATTACATAAGATAGGCTAAAAGGTAAAAGAATGCAATATCAAAGATATTTTGTCTAAACGAAAATAATTTTGGATATGTTCTGCAGTAGTAGCATACAAGTGGAATGTTGTCAGGGACATAACTCTGGGCGTTTCAGATGTGATTTTAAACATCCACCATTAAGAAATCGTCTGAATTCATCCACTGAATTCATCCACTAATAATGTTTTCGCCCAGAGAGTTGCAAACTGGAGCAATACGAATACTAAAAAAAACTTCATACAGTTTAATTTAAAACTGGGAATTACCAGTTTCAGACTGTCTCCCCGAGTTCTTGACTCGGTTCTCACCTCAAAAAAAGGAAGTACAACTGGCAGTTGGTCGTAAATTATTTTGTAAGTCAAAATCAGGTTTGCTTTAAGTCTGCGAGGCTCGAGAGAGTCAAGCTTTAGGAATTCTACACGTTGAATATATGATTTCTCAAACATTCCAAGCATGGAGTTCGTAAATCGGCTATGGCTATTAATTTGGTTAATGTCTTTTAAAATGCTAGGTGACTAGATCTGACATGCGCATTCAACAGTTGGGCAAACGTACACCTTGTATGCTCGGAGGATGGTACTACTCTAATCAGTTTTTTCCCGTTTTTTTGTTCAGTTAATATATCGGCTTTTTTGGTTTCTATTTTTATTTTTGTTTTCATTAGTACTGTCTGGTTTATCATGTGTATGTCTACTCTCTGCCCAATATTGTTTGTGAAAAAAAAGGAGCATTATCTATATATATAATTACACTAAATCCGCAAGCAGCAGCAGCAAGCAACGAAACAGTCATCTGCATCTTCCGCCAGCCAGCAGGACATACGATGCCATCTACCGACGGAACGGAACGGCAAATTATAAGAGTAGCAGCCAAGCCCCGCTGAGATAGTAGCTACGCCCGGAACGCAACGGCCAGCAGCGCGAACATACGATGCCATCTACCGACCGAACGGCAAATTAAATGGGGGGGAGAGCGAGACGGGGGGAAAGGGGAGGGGGAGGGGGAGGGGAGCGAGACGATGCGGAATGAGCGAGCGAAGCGAGCGACTCCGCTAGTAAATACATATTTATGTCTATGGTCCATCCAGGCTTTGTTCCATGTCTAAAGTGTCATGTCACTTTTTCCGACACATGTTTATGATTACCCTGTTTAAGTTTCACAGGTTTGACCTCCACCGGCAATCAACTGGTTGCCTCCCTTCCATAACTGAGACTGAGAGTTTTGAACCATGATTATTATGACTTTTCTTTACTTGTTTTCAGTGGGGTACAAATCTTAAAACTATATAACACGAACTTTCATTACTTCTATTAGTCTGTGTCGCCGATTAGAGTTCCTTATAACATGAAAATCCTGTGTAAGAACTAATTTTTATTCACTAGTTGTAAATCATAATTAGTGGCGGTCAGTGACTCAACTTTTACATGCTCTGTCCATCTACCTGTCTTTTTCTGGAAAATTACTTTCAAACTGCTTATGAGATAGAGATCAAACTTGGTTTGCCATTTAAGCCTAGGATGGCTGAAGATGACGCTAACATTTTTAGCCTTTTCTCAACGGGAGCGTGGACTTCATAACACGTCACCATGCTAATTCGCTACCATGCTAAAGCTGTGGCGTACATGGGCGTCGATCCCGGGGGGGACGGGTGGGACATGTCCCCCCCCTGATTTCCTAGGAAAGGGGACGGTCCCCCCTCCTCTGGGAGGATGTGCATTAGTTATTCCTAAAGGAGTTTTTTTTTTATTCTGCCCTCCGGAGGTCCCTCGTCTGTCGCCTCGCCAGTGCGCGCAGCTACCAAGAAAAACCAACCCCCCCCCCCCTTTTTTTAGTTCTTTCAGTGCCATGAGGCGACTAAAGACGTGGCTTCGCTGCGACATGACTGACAGAAGGCTTAACAGGATTGCAATATGCCACGTAAATAAGTCCTCGCTCGATTCCATTCAATCTTTTACAGTTGCAAAACAGTTTGCTGCAAAGTCAACCATACGAGCGAATATCTTTGGAGCCTTCCAGTAGAAACTAGGCCATAGGACGTTATAACGGACATTCGCTCACCTTCGTACCTACTTGTGTGCTATTGTGTTGTTGACTTTTGTTGGCGCCAAAATCGTTGTGTGACTGCAAGGACATTCAGGTTTTGCGCCAAAACCATGTGCGGACGTGCAGAAGAACGTGGCCAAGTATTGTTGGCCACGATTGGTAAAAACTTTGTAACCAAGAACTGGATTGGTTAACGAACTCATGAGCTGATTGGTTGTCCGGTGGAGCTCTGGATCCAACGGGAGCATTTAAAAGTCAAGGGCTTCAGAACCCGGTGTTCAACCCTCGTTGATTCTTGTGTTGAGAAAGAACGTAATAATGTAACCCAAATCTTGTCATGATTATTCCGTATTAAACAAGGTTTAACTACTTCAAGTTTGTCTTCTACATAGAACACACGTTACAACGTACAGGCAACAGGCACTATTGCATAGTGCAGCGGATTCAATTGAAATCGACCAACTTTTGGCCCCCCCCCCTTCCCCCCTTGCGGTTTTAAAGTGTGTTCTCGTTTGATATGACTGTGTTTTTCGGCAAGGCTCTTCTAATCTTTTATCGTAAATTGTTGTATTATGTTTGTTGTCACAATTGAATTTTTATATTTTGTACTTTATTAAATAATAAAAAATAAATTTGTTTATATTTGCACGTCGTCGATCTTCCTGGAAAAATTACGTTATATTTCACGCCGGAGCTTGTGCGTCCCCGTCCCCCCTAGTTATTTTCATGGATCGACGCCCATGGTGGCGTACGACTCCCTTGATGTTGAGTTTTGACAGGCGTGTATAAAAAGCTGACACGTGTAGGACATAGGAGCATCCATGCTATAACTATCGTTTATATTCCATTTCTTGCCACAAGGTCGTCTGGGAGAGAAGCTGTGGGTTTCGCTTCCCGTCTCCAGGCCAACTGATTCAACATCGCCAAAATCTTATTTTTACCAATGCAATGCTAAAAGGTGTCAATTGTATGGCACGCATGTGAATGGACGTTGAGCTATATCATGAGCCACGGCTGTTTGCCGTGATGTCATCATGAGTTAGCCACTGACGAATGAGAATAGCGGATCTTTGGCCATCTGAGTGGGCTAGCCCAGATATGTGATATGCGTGTCATGGCAAATAGACGTGGCACGTGGTTTAGGCGACGAGACACACGATTTTCACCGCAGTCGGCCTTGGATTGAAGCGCCATCTTCTACCATGCTTCAAGGGCAATCAACGCTGCTTCACGTGAAGTGTCCGCATGTCTGAACTCATCGTAGCACGACTGATATTTTTCGCACCTACTTATTATCTTAAAACGTAGACAGCGTATTTTTAACGTGGGTCATCACAGGAAATACTTGACCAGTCGTTACGTAATTGACCGCAAGGGGTCGCAACTCGGAACGAGTGATGGAACATGTAGTAATAAAATCATGGACACTCCGTCAAGTTCTCCAGGGTCTCCTTTATGCCTTTCCTGGTTTCGATTATGGAAACAACTTTCGTTAGCACCTGGGCACAATTACTACACTAGGCCAAGAGAAAACACAACCTAAATAACATTTGAAACTGTTTTCAGGTTGCTAACGTGTAAAATCACTTTCACATCCGCTACTGAATGAGCGATGTACACAGCGGCCGCCATCTTACTTCTTTGTTTGCACTACTACTCCCGTGCCATAACATCAAATTCCCCTGTGCAGTGGTGAATACCGCCTTACATACTCTCGTATACAAACATATTTTTGTGCTTTTACTGACGCCGACTAACGGGTAAAACCGTAGTCGACGCGACCGATCTGCGTATATAATCAAGTTAGGCTATGGTAAAGCAGCGACAAATTTAATACCCTGACCGAGTGATGACATAGTAGAGTCGGCCCTTCGCAAACCAATTTATTTTAGGTCTATGTAATAACGGCTCAAAGGGATACTACTGAAAGTGGTCTTGACCAGCGTGAAATGAGAAACACGCACACATGGTGCTCTGTATGGCCATTGATCAAATCAGTTTTTTAAATCATTCTTGATTTCGTGTGCTTTTTACCTATCTTTCTGAGCGGATGCCTTCTTTCTTTAACTTTAACTACCAGTCTACCATTACTGTCAATAAAAGTGGTTTTACGAATCCTCCTGTTCCTATTGTTGCAGTTCTTAGCAACTGTCATTCAGATAAACTATAAATTGTATCATCTTTAAACCACAAAGAAATGTAGGTTTGGGGTGAGATTTGAAGCTACGAGAGGAAGAACTACAATGTGTCCTCTTTTCAGTTTCGGAAGTATGGTTATGTTATTTCTGTCTCATGTGCAGTGAGAGTCTGAGTTTGTAAATGCAATGTATAGTTGTAAAAGGGTCACAAGGTCTTTTGTGAGAAGTGGCACTTTATACTAATACTAGAGTACAACCTGAAAATTCCTGTAGTTTTCCTTTAACTACAACTGTCGTTTCAGTCATTAAAGTACGACAGGACATTTGGCAGATTATTCATGTAAGGTTTCTTCTGTGTGGTTTATTTTACTAATGGTAGAGATTAATAAAAAAAAAACTACAATACGGAGCGTCAGAAATTAATGTTTATTTATTTGCGATCATTATATTCCATGTTTATTATATTTTTTTTTGCTCAACCGTAACACGATCGAATGGCACGGTGGCTTTGGTGCACAACTGAAGAATTTTGAAGTTCACCAAGTAGTGCCATTGTCATTCAACAATACACTTCAGTTTATGACACTGATCTTTTCCTTTTCCAGCCCTGTGTCTGAAAGTTCTGTTTGAAGTTTTGTCGTTTTAGTTGCATTAAGGCAGCCAGCTCTCTGTCATCATCTGGAACTTGACGCTTGTCTGAACCTGCTTCGATTATCGTGTCTTGCCAATTGCGACTGCTTAATTCTGGTCGACCAGCAAAACGACGCTGCAACCAGAGACGTGACGCTAGATCCGCTTCCGGTATAGCCTGTACCCTTTGGTCCCACTGAGCTACATCAGCTGCGACGCTTGCAACCGCAACACATATGAACGCCGTCAAGCACACCATCAACCCTCCACGAGAATTTCTGCAATGAAAGATAAAAATTATCAGATGGCTTAACAACACTTGTTCTTCACTGTCAAATTGACAAATCCACGCTTATTTGTATAGAAATGTATTACATGTACGCAACATTACATAGATATCATAATACAGACATGTGGTGCACTTCTTTGTTTTGTTTTTCAGTCACCGGCACAAATTTGTACGCCAGACTTTGCCTTTGCCAGTTTGTGCAACATTGGCAAAACCAAAGCTGGACTCGAAAGCGTGCAGCAGCTTCACTGTTGGGAGCTGGGCCAGACATTGTGTGAAAACTTCCTACTAACTGAATACTGCATCAGCATTTGCTCGAGTTTTACCAGTGTATGTGCAAGTAAGTTACTTGAAGTAACCTTTCCTCACGCAGCAATCTTAATTTACTCATACTATTATTATATTAACCCTGCACATTGTAATCTAGTTGATTTTGACTCTTCACACGTTTTGAATGCAGAACCGCAGGAAAAGGAAAGGGCAGATGGGGATAAAAGGGGTCAAATAGCCCTGGGTTTCACCTTCTTGACTCCTTGAGGGAAAAGTAAAGCCACCAGACTTTAGGTTGTCGAATTTGCAAAGTTGCTATTGAATCTCATTGATTAGTATCGAAATATCATCAGTAAAAACATTAAAAATAATAATAAATGCGGTCATACTGAAGCAAGAATGCCGTTGCCGGAAACAAGATTGCGTACAGTTTTTTTTCTGAGACAACATGTCGGAGAGAGGGGAGAAGACTCAGAAATGGGACTATGTGCAGTATTTGCTGAGATAATATGCCGGGAGGTGCGGGTGCCTCAGGAATGTGACTATGCACAATTTTTGCTGAGATAATACATTGGGCGGGGGCTCAGTTTAAAATGTTGTCTCGAGCCTCCAGTGATTACACTATGGTGTTGTTTAGATGCAGACTCTTATCGGATTCCGAAATGGGAGAAATACGAATCCAATCCGAATTAGTTTGTATACCCCTATTTCAAGTGCCAGAGCGAAAGCAAAGGGAAAGCGAGTTAAGCCCTTTTCGCATCACCAGCTCTACTATCATAAGTGGGACACCACTGACTTAACTTGAAAACGGAGGCGTTCGTTCGAACTACCTCTCTCATAATCCCATTTATTTTAACCCCTTTTTCCCCTACGCCATCCCCTATGCCACACACACACACAGACACGGTCTTACCTAGAATTTTGTATGGCGATAGTTGAAGATGTTAATTTGCATTTGCTTCTTAAGCCTTGTTCGCATTACAGTCGCTCCTCTCGTAACTTTGTCTGCCCCACCTACTTAGGTGAAAGAAGCTGAAGTGCGAACAACGTCTGTCTTACTGTAATTGGGGGAGCTCTCTTAAATTTTGTGAGAAGTCTCTTTCAGGGGGCTAAGTGGGCTGTGCTCTGAAGGCTAGGGGAAAGGAGTTAAAAAATGCGAACGAACAACTTCAGATATTGCCACACAAAGTGCAGGTGAGACCGTGTGCGTGCAGTATTGGGGGTGGTGGAGGAGGGGGTAGGGGAAAGATAGGTTGACATAAATGGGTTTATGAGAGAAAGTCAGGTAGTGTGAACAAATGCCTGCGTTTTCAAGTGAGTGATCTCCCAGTTATGAGAGGAGAGACGGTAATGCGAACAAGACTTTAGTCCTTTTACCTAGCCTTCAGGACACAGCTCACCTAGCTATGACAGGTAAGTGACTGCTCACGAAATGTAAGAGAGCTCCCTTTAACTACAGCAATGCAGATGTCATTCGAACTTCATCTTCCCTTACCAAGTATGGAGAGAACAAAGTTAGGACAGAAACGTCAGGAAGGATAAAAGTTGGATGGGTGTAAACCAGAATTTACTGACATGATTTACCATCTAGCCAAAAAATTATGTAATTTTTCCAACCGAGTTGCCGACTGGACAAACATTTTGTAATTTTGCCGACTGATTTGCCAACTGGCGCCAAACATTGGGGGGGGGGGGGGTCTCCCCCCGCCCCCCCCCAAAAAAATGCCCTGTTAGGGGAGGGGAGACTGTAATGCGAATAAGGCTTAGGTCCTAGTTTCTCAACCACTAGCCAGAACAGGCCGTTGTCGCTTAATTAACGGATTCGTGCTTAGGCCAACACTCACGTCGTGATGCCACTTGCATGTAAATGGGTTAAAGTTTTCACTTCTTAAATAAAACAGTCATATAAACTCTTCTTGAAATGAATAAAACACTAAGCCGTAGCACAGGCGACAGTCAACACAGCTTATATTTTGGTATCAACACGAAAACAGAAGCGATACCTTCATCAGAGATAAAAATGTAAAAAGATAAAATGCCTTACATAACAGATTTCATGTTATCACCAATTCCTTGTAGACGAGGAACGTGTGTGCAGCTTGAGGGAGGTGTGTGGAGGCATTTTGCACATTGAAATGCTTTTCTTGAAACTTAGTGCACACTTTCGTTGTTTGTGTGAGGTGCACTTGAATAAACCGTAAACGAAACGCAATTGCCTTTTGGTGTTGGAATGTTGCTATCGTGTGCACGGCGTATCTTGAGTCCTGCAAGTATTTTGTGAGCGCCTACGTCTTCCTGGAGGGGGTGGCTTTAATCGATAGCCGCCATTGTTTTTGTAACCATCTTGGATATCAACAAGGCACTCTGCTACTGAAAACGTACAATCGATTTTCTGTGTTCGTTCTGCGGAGAACTCAAGATAGGCCGCAGACACTATAATGCGGATTTCAACCCACATTTGCATTCCGAGAGTCCATGGAACTGAAGTGAAGCAAAGTGAAGCAGGGTCGACCTATCTATGAATCCGGATTAGTTTAACTCCGATACGATCCACTTCATTTCAGATGCGTCGACCCCATTCCGAGCAAATTTTCCATTTAATCCATATGTATGCGGATTAAAGATGTGCTAGAATCGTGTAGATTGCAACCCATTGAAATTATGGAGGATTCTATGGGACTTTCCACCCTACCAACCGCCAGAGCACGACCAACATCGTAGAGACTTCATTTTGCATACTTTTGTCTCGAAGAATTTATGATTGTCCACTGAACGATACTAACAAGCAATCATGTTACTTTGTACAGTAATGCAAACTTAGTAACTGTTGCTGCATTACTTAGTTATGTATCGCAGACAAATTTCGATTTGTTCTTCAACCGGTTCAGGTTCTGACATCATGTTTTGAAGGGGTGGGAAATCCTACACAGTGCTCGTCACAGTTAGGGTTATTTGGGATGTGTGTGTGGCTAGAGGCTTCAAGAACAAGGATGCAACTGGCACAGTACGATATCACTTAAAAACAAGAAGAAACCTGGTGTAGATTTGATCTGTGTACAAATCAGCGACATTTCCTGAGTCAAAACCTAAGTTATCAGGTTTTCGACGCTGTTGTGGGCCAAAATGAACAAAACAAACAAATAATCAGACTGCATGGTGCTATTGTTAAATAAAAGGCAATGCCACACCACAACGTTATCGTGACCATTGCCTGTCTCCAACTCCAGCAAAGCAAAGCTGCAAAACGGAGACCCATGCCACACCTATCCACTTACGAACGCTTGTTTGCTTGCTGAACCCTTTATTCCCACCTCCCACAGGTTAAGTAATCAACTGCCCGATTGAAAAACTATGTGGTAAGTACGCATTGAATCAGTGTCATTCTTACCACGAAAAGCAATTCGCGTGAGTGCTTGTTTTGCTACCAGTAAACTGTTATTTACGCCTATTTTAGAATTATTCTTTTCAACTTTTGATAGTCGAGTGTGCAGACACCACCTTCGCCTCTAGCGCCAAGAGATAGACAAGCATGGCACTCAGCATTTTGATTGGCTGACGGACAACGCCACGCATTCGTCAATGGAAGAATATGACATTTTCCGAAACAAGTCAGACACGCAACTAAGCTCTGCGTTGTGCTCGCAGACTACATTTGATGCATTGATCGACGGACAAGACACACAAATCGGTGTGGTGTGGCATGGCTTTTAGACTAAATTGGGAAAGAAAAGCGAATTATTTTGCAACGAGCTGATCACTCGCCTGCAGTCTCAATGGTAAACCCATTTTTTGACTTAGGAGTTTGAGGTGTGCTATATAGCACGGCCCACAAGACCCGAGCCCTCTTCACTCTTGGATAAACTTCATTCAAGTACCTCGGCGCTGAATGGAAAATGTATTTTTACCCCTAGAATACTTGTCTGCAAAGACGAAAAAATCCTGAACAGAGTTAAAATCCTGTATCCATTACACCAACATGTACCCATCGTTTAGCCCGATTTAAGCACCTTAAGTGCTGCAAAGCTGTTGATCCGTGGCGATCTTATTGTTGAGTTGCACTATCAGTGGCAGCAATGCAGAGAGGCAGAGTGGGTAATTAGGTAAGTAGTCTAGGGTCAAAAACACGTTTTCCAATCAGGGCCTAGAAATGGAACAAATTGTTTTTATCCCAGAATACCATCCCTAATTATATATTTGCATGGTGGAGACTTCGACAAACTGTATGGTGGGCAGTTGCCGTCGTCGCCTCCTGGGTAGTTGATGGATGCCCAGTGGATGGTATGGCTCTTCCGGTGCCCTATGTGTGCACTGGAAGAGCATCCTTCCGGTGTGTGGAATTGGTCCAGGTGAAGACAAAGCAACCACATGGGAGATCCTGTCTCGAAGAAAATGTGAGTGGAGGTTGGCCCGACACTCCACAAGGCAGCCTGAAGAAATTCTTTCATGGGGAACTTGAATAAAGTTTATCCAAGAGGGAAGAAGGCTCGGGTCTTGTGGGCCATGCTATATAGCACACCTCAAACCCCTAAGTCAAAAAATGGGTTTACCAATGAGACTGTAGGCGAGTGATCAGCTCGTTGCAAACTTGTAAGAGTGGGTTTATACTGAATGAGTGACACAGGATCCATGCCCTCTGCTTTTATTGTTCTTGAGCATCGGCTCCTGGTATTACTGATAATCTGTTGCAACCAATTTAATTTTACTGAACAAATATTTTTCTTGCATTGTTAATGCATGGCTCCATAGAAAAAAATAGTTTTGAAGAAAATAACGAAGAAACAGATTTTTTCCAAGGACTTTTATGCTCCATCGGCTCGTTCTTGTGGGGACACCCCCCCCCCCCTCCTTATTTACACCACTCTCCGGGTCCCTGTATGTCCATTAGTCCAGGACCCTCTTGGTCAGTGGGTTAATGGGGGTCAATCAGTGGCTGGGTGGCTCCATTGAGGTAATAAATTATATAGAACAACATGGGTCATAGAAATCAGTGGGCACACAAATAGTAACTCAAGCCATATCTGTCAAACATCTACCGTCAGAAGCGTATCAACGACAGCAGTTGGAAAGTGGGAATAGGCGGGAATTTCACCCCCATTTTTTGTAGCTTCGTCATGCCTCCTGTTATTTCGGATTGAGGCCCATATTTCCGGCTCAGACCTTGGGAGAGGTGGAGGGGAGGGGGAGCATACTTTCGGCCTTGTACACCGTCCCAAAATAGTACATTCGCAACGCTGCTTTAATATACCCTAACCTCAGGGCCGGGTTGGGGGGTGCTTTGAGTTCTGAAGCACCTGTCCACAGGCCGAGAAAGGGCCTCAAGGATGCCTCACGGTCACAGGAAAAATAAAATAAAATAAGGTACTATTTAAAAAAAAAATTACCTTTAACCGACAAGCTGTTAAAATCGATGTATTATGGCCCTTTTTGGGGGATTGGGGGGCCATAAATAATCGTTAGCACCAGGCCTCTACGAGGCTTAATCTGGTCCTAGACGTAGCTGTCAGTTTTAGCATTGAACGATCGTGAAGATGTCATTTGCACTTAACATGTTAGGTAATAACACGCAATAAAAAACTTTGCATATTTTTTCGATCAAGTTTTGAGCCAATGAAGTGTATTTATTCACAATTAGTTTGCGGCTGGTGTTATGACTGGTCTTGTTGAGCTCGTCAGTAGCACGCAGCATTGTGCAGTGAAAGGAATGCAGATATGTAGCAAATTCATCAGCTCGGCATTAATAAACTATTTTGGGCTGCAGCCAATGTCTCGTTATCAGAGAAATTATGCAGGAGAACGGTCGGGTCGTGCCATTTATCAGTCACGAACAAAGGTTAGATGATTGTAGGCAACATTTGATTATGCAGTTGATTTGTGAAAATTACAATGGAAATTATGTGACAAGCGCCCATGACTGGATGTTACCACGTTCTTAACGAGGAAATTCAGGAAGAAAAAAAATAATAACACAGCAGGCCGGGTAGTGCACTACTGTGATGTGCTACTTCTTCTTACCAATAAAGATAACAAAAACGAACTAGTCGTTTTGATGTTTTAAGGTAAGGTTTAACTGCGCCAAGGTCAAAACTGGAAAGGAACAAGAACAAGATATTCCTGTACGGTTTAAGATATCACAGTATTGTTGAAGTGTTTAGTCCACGTGAAACCTTACTGCTGCATTAAAAGGGGTTTTTTTTGTTATATTTATTTTAAATTTAAACACGGTAATGCAACGACTGGTGTGCGTGCATCGTATTACTGCTACTTGGCTAAAAGACATCGCAAAAAAAAATTGAAGAAAAAGAATTAATTGTCATCATCATCATCAATAAGCTCCTTTAACTGATCCTTAATCCGTAAGGTATTGGTAAGAGCAAATACATGCCAAACACGTCTGCAGGACGTGGATTGTGGAAGTATCCATGTAACTCGCGCTTTGCATTCTATCGTTTGCACAAGGCCGTCTGGGAGAAAAGTAGCAGGTTTCAGCTCCTGGCTCCAGGCCAGTTAATTTAACATCACCAAAATCTTATTTTACCAAAGGAATGCTGAAAGGCTATAATTTCCTGGAACGCGCAAGAACTGGCATAGAGGCAGGAGTCTTGGGAGGCAAGACACGCAATTTCTACTCCAGTTGGTCTTGGCTCAAGAAAGAAAATGCCTTCCTTGTTAGTTTGTTTAAACACTAGTTCTCACGAACTGACACATGCTTGGACTATTCGCAGCACAAGGGATATTTTCCACACTTATTTATTAGTAAAAACCTGAACAGCGCAATTTTTAACGTATGTTTTCGCAAAAGTAAAAATGGACACTAGTTGGACAGCTGTCCGCATGGGGTCAGAACTTGGTGCCAACGGCGGAACAAAAGGTAGAATTGTGTTGGAGACTCCTCCCTCATGCCGCACCTAGTAAAGCTACCTCAAAACAAAACTTGTTAAGGATTCCCACCAAGCTTTTCAGCCGTTTGAAGTCGTGATATCAAACGTCAAGCTAATCCCACCGAGTAATATGTCGACGGTTAAATGAAATATATGAAAATTGTTTACTGCGCAATTTTTAATTTTAACTTTTTAACTAGTATTTTAACTCATATTTTAACGTTTATTGTAATAAAAAACTTAACATTTGAAGTCTTAGTCGGTGAGATCACCTTGGCGAAAGAGCTTGGCGTTTGATATCACAACATCAAACGGCCGAAAAGCTTGGTGGGAATCCTTAACAAGTTTTGTTTTGTGGTAGATATCACACCTTTTCGGTCCAAATTGATAAAATCCTTTTTTTTTCCCTTTAGCAATTACGAGATGGAAAAACCAGTCCAGTTTTATAGTCTCTTTTTTTTGGCTTTAATTCCGTTTCACCTACACTGTGGTATCAGGAACCTTACAGGAAAGCTTATTCGTGTTCCTTTGCTGGTTTGACCATGGACTAATATACTATCACACTACGTGATAGTATATATATATATATATATATATATATGGTTTGACTTTGGTTCAAACATCAAACGAGTGGTGTGTTTCACTGCACGCTGTTACAAAGTAATTTGCGTTTAGATTGTTTTTTTGTTTTTTTTTCTTTTTCTAATTAGTAAGCCTTTACCGTAAGGTTTGACCTAGGTCTCTAATGTTAAAGTCGAAATTTCGATCCTTAATTTCTTCTCCGTCTTTCATATTTTACACTCAAACTCGGTACATACGCTTTGTTGGACTGACCGACAAGTGGGCCAACGTTTCTTTATTTCCAATTTGTCACATCGGAAATCTGGATTTCAGCTGAAACCGTGATTTTTATTTTTGGCATGGAGGATTTATTTGGACACGCTCTACATACTAATCCACTTATCCTTGAAAGCTGGTTTTTAGCTCATTTTTCCGCTGATGTGTCCTTTTCCTAATAGGAATCTCAGTTGGCCGTGCCATTCCGGGGCTATGAACGATCAGTTTTATCGTTGTATAGTGTTTTAAACATTGTTATTAGGCAACAATGCATTTTAGCAAACGCTAGCCGCAATGTGTAGGTCAAGGCTGAAGATTAAACAATTGCTCACAATGCTGGTGAGCCAACAATTCACGCGCACTCTGAGGAAACGTGAAAAGAAAGCATTATCGAATAGGGGCGAAGACCGCCTCTCGTTGTCTACACTAAGTAGTTGTCTTCGTTGTCTACTGTGGGGGGCCGCAAAGCAAAGCAACCAAACCTGGTTGAGTTCGGCTCCCTAAATTAAAAAAAAAAACAACAAACAACCAATCACTGAAAGAAAGCCGCAGACAAACCAACTTCCAACAGAAGAACTTGCACTGAATGAGTGAGCGAAATTCGGTGCGTTTGCAAGGATTCAGCAGACTAACTTGGTATGCCAAAGTATCACGAATTAGAAAACGAAAACAAACTTGTTTGATGTTTGAGGAAGGTTTAACTGAACCAAAGTCAAAACAGCAAAAGAACACAAACAAACTTTCCTGTGAGGTTTCAGGTACTGCAGTGTTGCTGTATTGTTTAGTCCATGTGAGACCTTACTGATGTATTCAACTATTATACATGTAAATAAAATTAAAACCGGATCCCAACTTTCAAACAGTTTGACGCCTAAACAAAGAAAGAATAATCGAATGGCCGCACACTTGACTGCTTGCACGGCTAAATTTTTCAGGGCTCTTCAGTCAGATCGTTTCTTTTCCGTTCATATTACACCATTTTTCAAGAGTTTAAGTACTTTTCCAGACCTGGAATTGAGTTATTATTTCCCAGGACTTTACCAGGTTTTCAACGGCTTGTATGAACCCCCGAATTACCAGCAGGACTGTTGCTTTGGCCACTGGTACATGCCAGTTCGATGGACGTCTCGCCAAAGAATATATGACACAGATAAACTAGGGACACTTAAACGATGAGTTTTTAAGCATTTTTCAGCGATGTCGTTTAGCCAAGTAGCATGCTGACCTATCGTGTACAAAAGTAAAAATGGTCAATCGTAAAATCTGTTCAATGCAGCAGTAAAGTTTCAAGTGAACTAAACACTACAACAACAGTGCCGTATATGAAACCTTACAGGAAAGTTTATTTTTGTTCCTTTGCTGTTTTGACTTCGGAACAGTTAAACCTTACAACATTTTTTTTTTTTTTACGGGAGTCAAACCTTAGAAACGATCATCTGCCGCACAAAAAATTCAACACAAAAACACAAAAATTAACAATACAAATCACAGACAAACCAATAACATTTAATAACAACTATAATTATCATTTTTTGCTTTATGGGTAATACGAACCCAAACTGGGTTATCTGCCCCACAAAGATGAGAGGACAAGTTAGCTGGAGAAATCCAAGCGGAAAACCCAGGATATAATCTTACATTATAAACCAAAGTCTCATAGCAGAAACGAAGCAACTTCGATCCCCGGAAGGAGAACCCCTACAATGAAAACAGGCGAGTGTGTCAATTCTTTGGTTGGAAGTTGAAACTGGTACGTTGTCGCCTTGAAAAGATGAAGTTGAATTTGGCAACAGTGATAAATGACGTCACAAGCCAAAGCGATAAACAGGGAGAGGGGCAGTGCGTCTGTGTTGGTAACAGAATAGGAAGGGAGGAAAGGGGAGAGGGGAGGGTGAGGGCATGAAAGGGGTGGGAGAAGATGGGCGGAAAAGGGAAACTTACAGGAAGAAACTAGCCAGTGGCAGTAAATGTTCACGCAACACCGACCGGATACTGAGAAACAACCACGGGCCAAACCAAACCACGGCTGAAAGAAAACCCTGGGTGAAGCCGGGTACGATGCTAGTAACTAATAACTAACACAGCAATAGCCCCATATTTTACTTCAACAATAATATAATAATAATAATAATAATACAATTGTTGCTACTACAACTTGAGTGCAAAGACATAGGTCCTTAGGGCTTCGTTTGCCAGATGACCGGTTAACACTCATTAAAACCCTTTGAACGCTTTTGAGTGCAAAGGGCCCTAGGTCACTAACTCGCAGCCAGAGCTAAGATTAGTACGAGCACACTGCGTACTCTAGTGGTTGACAAAGCAAAATAGATCAACTTTGGACAAAAGACGTTTAAAAGTATTTAGTGAGGGTGCCCCCTCCACATGGTTTTCGATTGTCTAACCTTGTGTGGTTCGCGGTTAATTTTTGTGGGTACTTTCTGGTCCTTGCTTTCTGGAGCAGATGCTTTTAAGTCACTAGAAGAAATAAAGATTTTTGCATCGCCCGCAATTTTTGCGATCGTAACACCTTGGGTGTTGCAATTTAGGTCGCTGATGTACAGGTTGTCCCAGAATGTATTCCGGTATTTCATTGTTTAATAAAACGGGAACCATAAATGATATCCACAAACGGTTTTTTTTTTACTGAAAGCACAACTCACCAAGTTTCCGCAATGGCCACTGCAGCCTCATGCCCAACAAAGGGTGTTCACCAAGTTGAAATCTGCACGCGCGGCAGATTTGCAAGAGTGTGTGCATTCTCTGGATGACATAGTTAAAGTCAATCGTCGCAGTCCAAAGGCGGTAACGTGGGGAATATCCTGGATCTGAGGCACCTGCAGACTAATCGACTGCTAGGTGGATACAGCAGTTCAAGGAAACCGGCAGTATGTTAATCTAAGAAAGGCCAAGACAGACCAAAAAACTCAAATGATGATCAAGTTGAAATCGTTCGTGCAAGTTTTGCTCTCAGCCTACGGAAATCCAGCCGACAAGCGTCTGGAGACCCCAAGCTTCCAAATCAAGGATAAAGTTTATTGTACCCCAGTTGTAAACGTTTATGAACTTCGACAACGAATGACACCACTACTTCGGTTACCACACGAACGTATTACAATACAGGGCAAGAAATCGAATTCCTACCACATATTGTCTAACGTGAAACAAAGGGTGCTCACGTGGAGACTTATAAAACTTGGTGAATTGTGCATTTAGTTTTTTAAAAAAACCCGTTTGTTGATATCATTTGTAGTTCCCATATTATTAAACAATGAAACACCGGAGTACGTTCTGGGACATCCTGCAGATAAAAACAACAAAAGCCCTAGAACCGACCCTTGTGGGACACCACTCATTGCTGAGATTAGATCAGAAAGAGTTCCCCACGCAGATAGTCTGGCCGCGAGTTGAAAGAAAGTACTGTATCCGATCGCTTGATGTACAATTTATTATGAACCACAGAATCAAAGGCTTTCGCGAAATCCATAAAGATGATGTCATCTGGAAAACTGACATCGATGGCAAGTGACCAATTATCCAGACACGATTAGCAGCTGTAGCGTGGTACTTCGTCCCGGAACGAAACTAAATTGGTCCTGTGAAAGGATGTTATATTTATTCAGGTGCCTGAACATCTGATCACGAACAACTCGTGCCAGTATTTTACACCGGGACACACGTTAGTGAGATTGGCCTGTAATTTTTTTGGTGTGCAGCATCACCTTTCTTATACACCGGGACAACTCTTGCAGTTTTCCAAAGACTAGGGATTTTAAAAATGCTCAGAGAGAGTTTGAATATCATTGAGGCAAGCATAATTCGTTTCGCAGTTCCTTGAATAGGTGCGAGGAGAATGAACACAAAGACGAAAGTACGCACAGCGCGACAAGAGCAGCACGAACGAAAAATTTTCCTTTTCCCGCCGCAAAATAATGCTGCGAGTTTGATGGAATTCTCGACGAAGACCGTATAAATCTTTCAGTCTGAAACCGTAGGGTGCTAAGTCTTTAATTTTGAGGCCTTATGATTTCAAAATTGAGCGGCTGACATGCCTGAATGAGTTATTTAGTTCTTCAACGCGGGCTTCGGAAAACTGAACTGTTTCCAAATTGTTTCCGTCTATTGTTTTCCACGAATAGCACAACTGCTTGCAATAATACAGAATCAATATGAATCGACTATGAAACAAAACAAACACCGTAAACATTAAAGTGCCTACAAAATTGAAAAATAAAAACACATAAACTGAACACATAACCACTCACACGAAATAAAACTAAAACTAGAAACCGACAAACACAAATTGTGACATTTACTTTCGGATATTACCAGTGAATAAAATATCCTTGTTCCCTGGAATTGGAGCTCAAATTGTAGTTCGTTTCGCTCGAGCGAACTCTAATCCGTTTTTTATTTGTATACCTTCATAGTTTTGAATTCCATGAGGATATGAGCTCTGATATTTTTTTCGCCGTTTTTTGTCCATTTAACCCTATTATGAATCACCCGCTCATTTCAAAAGACGTAACAGTCATGGACCAAAAACTCCGTTGGACTATGTACTCGATCATTACAAAGTGAGGGGATTACTTCAAGGTTGGAAACGTCCAGCCGTTTGCAACCGTTTTTGGCTGTAACTTAGTTTCCTAGTACAAAGAAACACACGTCATAATGTCACTACAGTTTCATTTCTTTTCATTTATTTATTTCATATAGTTTTTTTTTTCTTTTAGAACTAGAGCAAGGCACTTGGAGAATACAGGTATCATTACATAACATGAAAGCAGACAATAGCTGGTTTGACAGAAAAATACGTCTTAAGAACAAGGACAAGAGTTGCGTTTAAAAGGTAGCATTACGCAAGCCAACTGCGTTGTGCAGTACTAGGTATGGGATTGAACACACAACGGGTATGGCACAAATACAAGAAGTAATTTCTTAAACGTATGGTTCCTCCATTAAGCCAGTCCATCACTGCACTCCTGTAGCCAAACGAATTGCGAATATGCTTTGTTCTGATTTTCTAAGTTTTGAGTTCGAACTTGTTCCGATAGATTAAACCTAATGGGAGGAGCAGTAAGGAAACCCCTGAGAAATCATTTCTTGGTTTTGTGCCTTATACGCTGTCAGTTTTCAAACCATTAACTCTTTTTTTCCTCAGTGCATCTGTTAATTTTCTTTATACCGTAAATCGCCTATTAACAGCCCTGGCAATGTTTCAGCCGGGGCGCCGGAATTGTATTGACACGGAGTTACGGTAACTCCGGAATTTTTTAAAATTCTGACCCCTGTGTTGGACCCGGAATTACAGCAACTCCGCATTCGTGATTTGCTTTAAAAGTGTCTGAAATAATCCGGAATTGTGGTAACACGGATTTACCGTAACTCCTGGTTTTGTTGATGATTAAATAACGTCCCTGCCTCGCTCACGCTGCCGCGCTCGCTGCGGCTATACATATAACATCAGAACACGTGGTACTACAATTCCGTGTTGCTACAAATCCGTGTTACTACAATTCCGGATTGTTTCAGACACTTTTACAGCAAATCACGAATCCGGAGTTACTGTAATTCCGGGTCCAACACAGGGGTCAGTGTTTATGAAAATTCCGGAGTTAACGTAACTCCGTGTCTGCACAATTCCGCGCCCCTCTAACAGCCCACCCACCTAAAATGCTTCTAGGCCAGGAATCGAAAAATTATCTTGTTACATAACCCCCCCCCCCCCTTGTGAAGAGGGGGAGGGGGAAGGATGTAACTACGTAATTTCACGATTTCTGACCTTAAAGCATTTTAGATCGTAACTCTTCTGATATAAATTCACTGAAAGCTTCATACATTCACGGAAGTCAATGTTTTATACCCTTAAATCATGGTTTATCTGCACCAAAATTAACTAAAAGCTTAATACATAAAGCAAACTAGTAAACTAATAAACTAAATTCCTAAACAAATGAGAATAAAGGCAGTGTGTTAATGCTAGACCGAACCCAGATCACGCACGTAAATGATCGCATAAACCCCGAATTTTCTGCGATGGAGTTAGGCTCAAAGACCCTCCCCGGACAGAAGTAAAATTCGAATTATAACTTTGTTACGGCCCACTCCCTTTTTTTTTTTATCGAATTAATTTTAACAGCCCAAAGAGGCTTAGTAGGCGATTTACGGTATTTCATATATCGGAATTTCGAGGTTTAGAAATTTTAACTAACGGTTAAATTTAACGAGGAAGCACAAACCGTTATATACCAGTTAAAACGGCGATTGTCTAGTCAAGTGCAAGTAGTGACTTAACAGGTATAACAAAAACAGCAGCATTGCGCGTCACTCTTCACCTTTGTCATACATATCTTCAAAAGCCGTAAACTTTTTATTGTTCCGACGTTCAAAGTTCAGACAATTGTGGAAGCACATCAGTATGCGTAACTTTTGTTCAAGGTGAGTAAACGTTAGCGTTGGATGTAGGCCAAACCAGGAAATCTTCACGAGTTAGACGTAACACGTTAGTGGATACTGACAAGGTGTACACACAGCCAGAAAAAGCAGTCATTGCCAGGTCTTTCATTAGGCGAATATCGTGTTAGCTAGAATAACGTTTGCTACGACGTCTAGCCACACTATGCGAGCCTATGGAGCGCGGCGGGAAAAAAAATGCTCATCAACGACATCTTACAGGAAGGTAGCGTTCACTTCCGACAGGCGCCTGGCACCAGAAGGGAAGAGACACAATTTTCCTGGGTAAATCCCATAGAAAATTCCTAGGTTATTTTGCATGCCACAATTCACATGAGTACGAGACATCACAGGGCCCGTCCCTTCCCGAAAATCCTAGGGGTGGCTGAGGCCTGGCTCGAGCGTGGGACCTCTGTCACATGAGGCAGTCACTCTACCCATCTTGACCCTGCATATTGCCTTTACAAACAGATAGCAAACCAATCACGATTGAATGTGTCCCGAGGTGATCACGCTAAACGTTTCTGAATTAGTTTCATTTATTGCTTGCCATTGTACAATTTTCCTAATAAACCAATTGTAGAAATGATTGCTGACGAGACAACGACCGGGTTATCTTACACGGATTACGCGTTGACGTCAAAATAAGCGCTGACGTTTTTTTTTTACAATGCTGGTTAATCGAAGATGGGCGATGTACTGCTATCGCGATGCATAGCCTACAAACAACTTCTCAGATAGCTTTATCGCAGTGGGTTTATATTCAGGATTACCAAATTCTAAATACATGGAGTTAAAGCTGTAGAGAGTCGGTTCTTCAAACTAACCAAGCCATGAGTAGATAAAGATTTTCGCATAGAAACGTTCCTATATATGGAACTCTTTATGTACCAAGTATTTGAGCAAATTACAAAGTGATTCAAATATCACAATAATTGTAAATATAGCAATGCAACGTATCGCGATAGTCATGGTCGAAATTTCATTATCGTCCACCCCTACTTGGTAAGTAATTAACTGAGCAAAAAACTGAACATTAGAGCTCGTATCCCCATACTCACAGTTGTACGTGTATTAAGCGCATGCTACCTACAAGAAGTAAGGCTTTTGTCTTATTTATTGGACCCTTGTTAAAACTGGAAGTCCTTTTCTGGGGGAGGGGAAGGAGGGAGATTGGCAGAGATATGGATTTTTACCGTGCATTTAAAAATTAACATAAGATTTTTAAACAATATGAACTAAATAATGCAAAAACCACTAAAGCGTAGAAAATCGGATGTAAGGTTCCATAAAAAAAATAAAGACAAATCCTTAAAATCTGTGCAATAAGTAAAACCCATGATGTAAGGTATGATACTAACTCTGAATTAGAGCTGACGCTTGTAATATTATAATATAATAATATTTGTCAAGCAAATTGCCAACAGGAGAAGGAAGGGACATCGGAGGTCCACTGACACCATTCCTCATTTAAACGCACAAGAAAGAAACTTGTCAAGGTTTACAGCAACTAATCTAATTTTGAACACAGAAATAGTGGGTGCTGAAACAACATACAGTGGATGTGAGTTCCACGGCCGGACCACGCGATTGCAAAAGAAAAATTTCCTGCAATTTAAGTTGCACTTGGCCACAGCAAGCTTCCAAGGGTGACCCCTTGTACGAGAGTTCCCACGAATCGTGAAGAAGTCAGACACAATAATTGCTGTTAAGTTATGAATAATAGAAAATGTCAAATGTAGGTCCGCTCTTAGTCGTCGGAGTTCCAGGGATTCAAGTTTCAGCAACTCAAGTCGCCTACCATATGATAAATAATACAAACCAGGGATGCGTTTAGTAAAAGTTCTTTGTACAGACTCAATATATCTTACATCTTTTAATAAGTGCGGTGACCATACTTGACTTGCATATTCAAGCAATGGTCTAACGAAGACCTTAAAGGCCCAGATCATAGAATTGTTCCTAATGTTTGGTTCCGGTATCACTTATACTTTGTGTTAGTATCACACCTTATATGGATATTATGGGTTTTTCTTGTTTCACTGATTTTTAGGATTTTTTTTAATGCAAGTCTTAAACCCTACTCTTTAAACTTAAGCTTTTGTTTTGCTTTAATTATTTGGTATGTCCGAATTGTTGTGCCACGGAACAGTTATGGCGCAACAATAATTATGGGCCATGGGGTCAGCATAGAAACCTTTCCATCTCGTATAGCAAAGAGTTAGATCGGATCTAGTTTTCGACCGGGTCACTCGGCAACCCGGTTACTCGGACCGACCTGGTAACCAAGTGTCCATAACGAAAGTCGTAGATTAAAATGACAAGTATGGTTTTAATGCAAATCTTGAAAAGAATTCCAAAATTCGCTGTCTTTAAACAAGGTATTTTTGTATTTCTTTGTCAATAATTCCCAACAACTTAAATAAGCCGTCTAGTCTATACTGAGCTTTACATAAATTTAATTGTTTGTGTAGCAAAAGTGGATAGTTTTTGCTTTCTATAAAACCGACCCTCCTTATTTTTCACCAGGTCGTTCGGGTCACTGTAGATCTGTCCTGGACCCTGGTCGGATTCACGGTAAGGCAATTTTCGGTTTACTGGGTCAGTAAGTTACCTTGGCCACCTCTGGTTCCATGCTAATATACGCCGGGGGGGGGGGGGGGGAGACATTAACTGGTCAAAGCTGTGTACGTACGCCAGATTACATGCAAACGTAGATTATCGAAGATTACCATGGATTACCAGAGGACTAACACCGGGCTACCTGTTCATATTAACTAGGGTTACCAAGATTGCCAAGGTACGATTGTTTGTTATTCTTCAGATTAGGCTGCTAAAAATTAATTAAGTGGTTCTCAGGAGTGGTACTAAAAAAAATTGATGCGAGCGGGTGGTGTTTTTTTTTTACGTTTTATTCCTGAATTTTCAGATGCGGCCGATGGTTTTTTTTTTTACCAAAGAAAACGAAACCAGTAGCTTATATTTTGTGGTGGAGTACAATATCTATGTTTTAATGCCAGGATCAGCGTGTAAAAGTTGCATATTTGATAAAAGTCATTCTTTAGATCTAAGTTTTTAGTTGTGACACAGCCTCTGAACCACCTTAGATTTGGCATTCAGTTCACGTTGGACTCCAATACGTGCTTTTTATGGTTTGATATTTGGGGAGGTTTTAACTACAAAGATTGTAATTATTTGGAATGTTATTTTCGTGAACGTTGGGAACACGCCATTTGTTATCAAAATAATTATCCTCCATCCCCGAGTAACAGTGCAGCCTCGTTAACTTATTGTTTCCATATCACTAATTGTTTTCTTCTTAACCCATAAAACGGTAGTTGCCACCTTTTCTCCAGTGCTCAGCAAACAATGCTTTAACAATGCTAAAAACAACAGCACTTTTTCTCTAAGAAAGATCAAGAAATAGAATTTATTGAAGGAAACAATGCTGAAGCAATGGTCTAACAATATTCATTAAATTCAAGACGCCGCCACACTAAATGAAGTAACGTAATCGTAGACCCGTGTACTATAACAAACCAAGTTGTTGATACGCCATATAAATGTAGGTTATGTAGAAATGTCTTCTCCATGTCGCATTGCACTTGATTTCATGAAGTAACGTAATTTGGGCTTGAGTGAAAAGGAAAAAAAAAGTTTAGTAACGTAATTGGG
>JAHWFP010155037.1:0-15925 GCA_023313725.1 Lithobius niger | reverse complement strand
GTGGATTACTGTATTTCTAGTGTATGAATTTTTAGGTTTGGTATGGTTGCCAAAAACCCTCTGGTACGACTAACTGCATTGGTCATTCACCGTTTTTGGCAGCAGTGAAACAGAAAAAAAAACAACGATTTTGACATCGATTGGATGAGTTAAGAAATGAAATATTATGGTTAGCTGTCATATCAGAAAGTTGTAAACACTGTTCTACGCAAACGAAATCAAAAAGTCAATTATGATGCTAAAAATTTGGAAGCAATTTTAACAAAAGGATACGAAGTCAGTAATACACCAAATAAAATTTGTCTATAAAGAAAGAGCGCAGAATGAAACAAGTGTACATTTTGTAATTGAACACCGACTAAACTTTTTACATAATTCTTGTTTACTGTGATATTATCATTGACAGTTTAAACTAACGTATTGCTAGAACTAATAAAGCTCCTAGGACCAAGGTAATGAAATGTTACTACATAAATTTTACTTGTAGCGATTAAAATTTTGTGGACGAAGTATTTTCCTCCTAATGTAAAACTCTTCAAATAGGCCAACTTATTAAATTTCCCTTTTCTCTTTTAGTACACTTTTGTCGATAGACCAAAGGCACCTTGTGTGAGTCCACGGGAATACAACCAGTGTGTTGAAGATTGTCATCAAAGATTGTACAGTAAATCAGTATCTTGCAGGCAAGCCAACTTTCTCAGTACTAGTTGAATTTATATTATTTGACCTGCCTTAACTCACAGGAAAGTATTAAACTGGTCTGGCACTTTCCCATATTTTAAAATTTATTCTATATTATCATTTTTTTTTGCAGTAAGCCTAATCGGCTTCATTACTCCAGTTTAGGGGCTAGTACCACAATGCTCGTGCAGTGCATGAAACTTCCCACACAATCAATGAAATTCTCATAAAGTAGCTTACCTAAGATAACCTTTACTGCATGAAACTTCATTCGTCAACACAGTGAAATTCACCTATGGCTAATAAAATAGCGACTTTGCACAAACCTACATTACACTACCCATACCATACCATGCTAAACAGAGACCCTAAGGCAACTGACCTAAAATTTTCCTTGATCATGTTAGGGGACTTTTAAGGTTTTTGCCATAACCGAATTCGCTGGCCTGTGCTTTCATGAGGTGCAGGCCTCACAGCAAACTTTGGTGTTGGTAAACACTTCTACCAATGTTTGGGAAGTTTGTGGGAAACTACACGATTGCCTTGAGCATATGATGAAAAAACTCTACCAAGTTGCTTTGTGGGTGAGCAATTGAAACCACATTTTAATACCACATTTTTTCCACAAAGTGCAGTCAACTCTGACACAAAGCAGCTTCCTAGGTCAGACTGGACTGTTCTGACGACCTCTATTCATGAAAGACTTCATGTAGCATGCCAACCATTGACTGAATATCAACTTACTTTAGGGATAGCTTTGGGTGTTTTGGTATCGGGAGCATGGTTAGTAGTAGTTAGGAAATGTACTGCCTAGAGCACTCTGCTCTTACGGCACATGATATGTGAAAATGGGAAATATTAAAACCGTTTTTGTTCTCCAACCTTTAAAAGTACAACCATGAGGTACACCGACTGGAATTTTCGCTGTATTTCAGTATTACACAATGTAAATAATTAACAAATACCTTACATTTTTTTAATGTAGTGAGAAGCAAAAGACAACGTCCTCACCATCAAACATATTTTCATCGAAGTAAATTGGCATGAAGTATACATTTTGCATTGCTATTTACAAATAAAAACCAATAATTACATGAGTAATACACATTTATGTTCATGATGGCGGGGCTTGTCGATTTAGGAAGTACCAGTGTGTCGATGCAAGTCGTGATGAAAGCGGATTGCGGTTTCATCGATTGTTAATTATTTTCAGTAAAAGAGGTTAAAGTGTAGCAAATACCTAAAGTGTGCATATTATTTATTAGCAGTTGATTATCGTATTGTGATGGTAACGTAACAACCAAGCAAATTATATTCTAAAAGAACACACAGTGCTACTGACACAATGCTTTTGATGCGAGGCAACTACTACATGCTGCAATGTGCTGACCATATAGTGAGTAGTGTGCCAGCTACTATGGCAAGCGATTTTCATCATAAGACTTGCAATGATGTATGCATTGTGCTAACACGTGAATTTAATATATGTATATACGAAGGCTGATCAGTCAATTGCAGTGGGAGTTGTACTGATTCATATGACTAAGTTTTATGCTATGTTGAGATTAAATTTGTTGTTCTGTGAATTAAAAAAAATAGATTGAAAGTAAATTACAAGCTTTGACGATGTTTTAACCCTATATACGCTGATTTTTTACCATGTGCTCTACCCTGCTGCGCGCATTTATTTTGTGACAGTAATATCAGTGATGTTGGCTTCCCAACAATACTCGTACGGGAAAGATGAACGCTGTACGCTGTTGTAAATAAATCCTAACATTTAAACAAAGTGCGACACATCAACGGCCTAAATAATAAATGTAAAAGTATTTTCTCTTTACCTTGTCATTGTTGTAGCTTGCAAACAAATCGATCAGTCACTAGTTTAGCAGTAGCCGGCATGAATGTACTTCTACTTCCACGTACGATTGTTGTAAGACGGGAGGGCGAGCGCTTCTCCGCTGCCGCTGCTTTGGACAGCCTCCTACTGCATGGTCTAACACTACAGTTCCGTATTACAATTCACTTATGTTACTTTTGCTCAGCCAGTCCAACAATGGTTTTATGTTACAGCTGTTATCACTTAATCCTTTTTTTACTGTTTGAATCGTCAGCCCATACGTAATAATCCACATCGCTTGGGCGCAATTCTCTTAGACGATAACGACATCAACTGGCGGCCATCTTGAATGGCTCGCAAATTGCTGCCCCTTGAGAATGAGAGTACGGCGCGAAAATTGAAATAATACGACGGGATTGGTTCGTCTTCTTGATGTTATGTAATGCCGATTTGTTAGGTGATAGTCCATTGGCCAATTCCTTTGTTTATTTCACATTAAGAAGCAGTACTAGCGAATCACGAGCTGCCTTGTTCAGACGTCATCAGCAGCCCGATATCGGGCTCAACGCGTGTTCTGCAACAATACTGCACGCCCGATTTCGGGCGCAACGCGTATATAGGGTTAAAAGGCAGCCGCTTGCGAGTCACTAGAAGCGGGAATGTGTTTTACCATGCCGTCACCATCACGTGCTGACATCTAGCGAAAACCTAGTATACTATTATGGGAAGAGGTGTGCATCAGAATTTGTTGTAATTCAAAATACATTGTGTTACCGCTTGAGCTGGTATGTATACATTATACCTTCCATTGCATTTCACTCGTGGCATTCAATTTGTATCATCGTGAGAGCAATCTGATACTCCATGATAAAAGTAGTAGCTTTTGTCAAACCCTAGTATTATTTTGGAACAAGGTGAACATCGAATGAATTACTTCATTTGTTCGGTATGGTGTATCATTTCTTCTAAGCAAGAATTTGTGAATCATGATGAGATGACGTGTGTTACAAGAAAGTGCAACTTGTGGAACATAGGGTGTAGCATACAACTCAAGGATAAAAAGAAAGTAACAAGGAAGGAATGCAGTCTTTTTTATTAGTGACTAAGAGCAATACATAGAGCCATACGTTACGCTAAAATCAGATGGCAACTGAGGACACATTTTTTCCAGCTCAACTATGAGTAATTCATGCCTAAAGGGTTGAATGCACTGGAAATGACCTAGATATAGCAGCTTCATTCAACACAAAAGGGTAATGATCATGTTTTACATCTATATTAAGTACAATTTTATCCTTCCCATTTTTTTTCACATTATTTCAACACTTGATCGAGTACAGTTCCACACTTGATCAAGTACAGTTCCACACTTGATCGAGTACAGAACCTATGAATTCTGATGTGGCAATCAGTCCAGATTAATCTTTTATTTTTTTCGGAAGTCGTTTCTAGTGATGATTTTGGCATGAGGTCGGAATAGCGTGTCATATTCCAGCTGTGAAATGACGCTATAGAAGAAGAAATAGTCTGGGCTAAACATCGTAGTTCGTCCTCTTTCGGCATCTGCGGACACGATTCAGGAATATTGGGCAGTTGACAGAAGATGCCAGGTGATCGATAGAGGAAGCATTCACATTGCTGCAGTTGGGACACTCCATCAGTCACACAAATCATGGTTGCTGCTACAGCGGGGACAAGTCCTCCTTTCCTGGCATTTAGCCGCCATGTTACCAAACCCCTGGCAGTTGAAGCACCTCCTGACAGGGAAGGATTCTTCGACGAAAACAACAGCGGCGTCTATTTACCAATGACGAAGTCAAGGAATAGTTTGCAAAGTCTTCCGGAAATTTCTGGTACGCTGTTCTCCTTAGAGGCATTGAGACAAAACCTCTTTGAGACAAACTTAAATTCGCTGATGAAATCGTCTCTTTCTACCCTCCCTAAGTGACCTCTGTTTTGGACAAAAATTGCCTCTCGTAGGTCCGCGGGAGAAGAGCCTGAGTTCACACCAGTAAAGTTCAAGGCTGGCCATCTTAACCCAGTGCGTTGGTTCCCAAACATGTAATTTGTTCCTGCTCCAGACGACCTGTAATGATGGAATCTTGGCAGTTGATGGTGTTGCTGCCATTCCGAAGTGGGACTATCTGTCTAGTATGGCCAACCTCGCATGGTGGGGCAGTAGCCAAAAACTGTTGTCGAAGGTCAACAGTGTTAGAAGCCAAGTTCAGATCGCCGTTAGGTGTGACCATCCTCCCTGCAGATAATGAGCTTGTGGGTGGTCTCCCTCAAAGAAGAGCGAAGTCTATCCAAGACCTTTGCAAAGGCTCGGATGGATCGCAGGAATGACCATAACTACAACCACTCAATTTGGCTCTAGGTGGAGAACCACCACGCTGACCTGGTGAGCCACGGGCAGGAGTAAGCTTGGAAGCGAACAGGCCGCTGAACAAACGTCGGTTATGAGCCCGGGAGCACCAATAGGCAAATTGGGGGCACGGCCTGGGTTCACCTGGTTTAATAAAGGATGTGGAGGGTAACAATAAGTCTCTCTGAGGCGCTGGGCAGAGCCGGAATTGGGATGACTGAAGAACGCGGACTATGCGTCTCCAGGACGGGCCCAACACCAAGATCTGCTTTTCTCTTTTCCATGAAATCGAGGAATTGCTGAAGAGGTATGCCATCTCTAGCTGCCTGCAACTCGATATGGAGGACCCTACGTCTGGCTTCTCCCTGAAGCCACTATGTCTCTGCATCGCCAAGGCCCCTGTAGAGCCTCGCGAAGCTATCATTGATATAGCTTTAGACTTGTAGAAGGCGATCGGTGAGTCTTTTTCAGTTGAAATTTGATTATTGATATTTGCCACATAATGGTCCCTGAGAAGTGCGTAACAACCTGATCTTTAAAAGTGGATTGGTCCGCTTCTTCGTCGTTGGCTTCATCGAGGATGGAGGGGCAAGCTGCACTAAAGGTGGAGATTATGTCAACTACGCATGGGGAGTTTGGTGCACCCACTAGGAAGTCAACTGCTAGAGGCATTCCAGGTGGTCGTCCCTTCTTCTTCACCTTCTTCTTAAGTACTATTTTCTTATGACACAACCTCGAGGGGGTTTATTTGGCAGCAGAGAAGGGAAGTTGATAGGAGTAATCTTCTTCAAAAGATTTGTTGCTCTCTTTATTTACCCACCGCCTAGTCATAGGACTAGGCAGAACATATTGGAGTAACACACAATAGGGTAACACACAATAGGGGTTGACTCCACCGTGACTACAGAAGGACCAGGGATGGACTGAGGGTCAACAGCAACTTGGGAAGGCACCAGCTGGATTACTTCGGGCAAAACAAACACCAGAAGAGGGAAAGGATCCAGAACTCAGCTCCTCAGATAGGAGCGCCGAGCCTCGTCAATAATCATCTCAGTTGTTACTTGGTTTACTTCTGTACGGTGATATTCCACCTCAGGAGGAGCTTGATGCTTATGGACTGTATGCAGAGGCAGGGGTGTTCCCACTTCATCCAAAATCCTAACCACTGTTCCTTGGGAGGCAGCCAGGGGGGGATTGAGGCTTAATGGCGCGTCGACTACTTGGTCATTAGCGCCAACCTCAGTCACAGTGCAGCGGTCCGGGTTGCCACTGCACCACACATTACAGAGATGTTATTCAAACCCCTAATCTAAATCTTGTCATACATCTGTACCTCCTGCAAAAATTGAAAAACACCGGACAGGAGGACAGACTTATCGCCCAACTGACGTGCAATGTCATGCGGAAGATGGAACCGACGACGAACACCATCAAGATGGCGACAATCAACAAGTAAGTGCCGGACCGTAAGTGGCCGTCGACACCAAGAACATTCAGGAGGGTCAACCCCCGCAAAAGGAAACAGTGAGTAAGTCGGGTAGGCAGCCAGGCCAGATTACACTTTGTAAGTCTATAGGAGTAATTTAGACCTGGGAAGAAGCAGAGTACCAGGATCGACCGCCTTCTTAACCACCTACCTGTCACGTTCCTTCCAGAACCTTGTTATCCTATTGACATCAAACCTGTCTTCGGGGTGGAAGCTCTTCTTTAGTAAGTCCTGCTTTGCCGTTGCTCTAACCACTTACATGAATGATGCCTCTTCTTGTTTGTGCATACATTAAGTTTTCTCATTTGGGATAGAACATGTTCAACTTTATCACTAAATAAATTAATACAGGAAGATAACTCCCCACAATCTACTCATTATCATTTAACTCATTATCATAGTGGGATACGGGATCAAAGTGATCCCTAATTATTTTGTCCCTAGTCCTAAAGACTGAATAAATTGCCAACGCCCTCGGATTGCGTTTGGTTGTGCACAAGTTTGCATATAGCCGGTCAGCACAAATTTTAACAATGATAAAAGAACACTAAAAAGCACTACGCATTCAACGGGACAAACAGTTCTTTTATCATCCCTGTACGCATTTTTTAACCTACGAAATTTTAACAAGATCGCTAAACCCAGAGGATGATAGAGTCTCAATCCATCTCCCCAACTATTTAGGGCTATTTGAAACAAAGAAAAACAGTTAGGGATCCGGGAACTCTGACGGGGCGGAAATGTAGGAAGGAATGACCCCAAGGGTACCAAGGGTACCTGACCGACCAGGGGAACAAGGTCTACCTCCCAGGGGTGGAAAAAAGAGAGAAAATTTTTGCCTTTAAAACCACCACTAGAGGGCATATTTGACAATTTTCAACAATTTTCAAAAAAACCCAAAATGGAAAAAGGCACCTGGAAGCAAAACCCTTCTGGGGAAAGGTACTTTCTGGGCTAAGGAACCTGTCTTGCAAAAAAAAAATACAAGTCCCTCTGGTCAGATTAGAATCGGCACTTGCCAAAACGTAGACGGTAATACAAAATCTTGCTAACACATACATGCTATTCTTTAGTCACTTTTTCACAAAGTGCCATAAGTGTCAAAAATGGGAAAAAAGTGGTCCAGAAATCCAAAAAGTGTGGAATGGGATCAGAGAGTCCCAAAGAACCGCCCCAGGCCAAAAGCAAATAAAGAAAGGCCCAGGGTAGGATTAACCCCACACGTACTTCACCAAAGAGAGCCCAACAGCACCCAAGATGGCTGCCCCAGTAAAGAACCAAAACAGGCAATTACACAAAACTTAAGACACTCATATTTCGGCAATTAAGCAAACCGGTTTCTGCAAAAATCTCCCGAAAGGACCATGGTGACCTTAAAAACTACTCATCAAGTAGGAAACCTCTACCTGTCTTGAAACACCATAAAAACAATAAGTTCATGGAAGAAAAAATTATAGTCAACAACAGAGGCCTAGAATGCTGCTAGGAAACCCAATTTTGATTTCTAATTGGACAAATTTTCTTGAGGTGTCATAATGGTAGTTTGATTTATCAGTTTTCATGATTCATAGCTGTGATCATAAGTTCAAATTCATGGAGAGCTACTATAAAGCAAGCAGCTTAATAATTGCATGAATCTGCTGTTTGAATGGATTTTGCTGTTGGTATTTTTTCTGGTTTACTTTTTTTATACCATAAACTTCCCTACATTCGATGAAAAAAACATAGTTTAAAAGTAATTTTGGTGTTAATTAGGTATCAGCATGTGCTACAACTTCACCCTACCAATTTCACCACTTTCACAGCTGCATAAACCCTGCACTTAGTTCTTTCACAAAGTCACGCAGATGCTGTTTTGTTTTATTTTAAAGGTATCTATTTGGATACCAGATTTTACGAATCAAATGTGTATCTCACAGATTTCCTTTCATGCAAGAACTTAAGAACAAAGCTCTATGCCCATTATCAAAGGAAACTTTGCAGGAATACAGAAAAGTCTGCAAAATTGCCTATGGAACAGATCCTTACGAAGACTGCAAATGTGTAAGACCCTGCAAACAAACTAACTGGAAATTCAAACATGAAACTATTGCTAGGAGTGAAGATAAAACTGTTTCCACTTTCTACCAAGACATCACCTTTACTACTTTTACTGAGCGTGGGGCCTACGACCTCATTGCCCTCCTTTGTGATTTTGGAGGAATTTTTGGACTGTGGCTGGGCATTTCAATCCTTTCAATCTTTGACGAATTAATGGCTGTTATTATTCATGCAATGCCAAGAAAGGCAAAAACATCAAATAGTAAGTTTAAAAGTATTCTCTACCAAAAAGTGAAAAATGTATTTGAAAAAGAACGAAATTTGCTTGCGTGTGTTACAAAAAGAACTGTTACAAAATGCTTGGGATTAAAATACATGAAATTTATGGTTTCTTGTGTATTGTTACTTGGAAGCATTTATTTATCACTTCAAAGATTAACTACGTTCCTTAAACAGCCAATCAAGATGGAAGTAGATATCGAAGAAATGGGTTTTGTCCAGTTTCCAAAATTGGCACTTTGTGGTAAACCGGTGAAGCTCTTCAATCAAGCGAAAAAGTACATTAAAAAACAACGCCTCCCTACCGAAATGATTTGTACTTTAGACATATGGGATCTCGTCCAACCTCCCAAGAGTGATGTTTCTATGGTGTGGAACTTAACATCTGTGTTTACTGACTATGATGGCGATCTTGGCATGGGACCAAAGGTTAGTAAACTCCTAATTTATAAATAAAATTTTAAAAACCTAAGTATGTTCCAACAGTTCATTCTTATTACTACAATACCACTTTAAGTGGGGGTTCACAGCACAATACATTATTTTTTATGCAAGCAGAAATGCAAAAGGCTTTTTCATAGTTTAGCACAATAAAGCCAACAAGCTTAATTCAGGTTTAACGTGTATCTGTTGCCTTTAAGTAAACCCATTTGCATTTCATCCTGTAGTAATTGAGCCATTTCAAGAACAAGAGGAAAGCCCGGCCCCTTACATTAGGGAGGGCAGGTACGAATGGGGGAAATGGATTAGCACCAAGTCATTTCCTCTAGAGTTCTTCTACACCCTAAGCTTTATCCAGTTCTGGACCCTCCTGTTTATTTAAATCAGACTGACTTTACAGGCCATGGTAGGACAAATTACCCTTCGCAAATTACTCTTCTAACTTAACGTAGGAAAACTGTCCTAATTGGAAAACGTGAAGTAAATGCTTAGGTTCATTATTTTTGGAAGTGTATGGTGGCTGCTCTTCTTCTCATTTTAAAAGAAAAATGGAAAACTTTCCATACAGTGAAAGTCATACACTAGAAATACTAGAATATGTTAAAATCATTCTCAGCCACTGCCAAAGCTTTTACCCTAGTGAGATTGCCCTAGTAGTGGAGTGAATTTGATTCTGCTGTAGTGGCACAATCATTCAAAGGTAGAATCCAGTTCTGTCAGCATACATCATCTTGTCTCTGAAAAGAACGTTAAAATTTTGTCAACAGTAGTGGTGCCACTATGAGCTCTTGGCGTCCTAATCAAGTTTCCTAATGCAATCAGATCAGTACATGTGGTTCTCGAAGGTTATGAGCCTGGTTATGGACTGGTCATGTAGTCTGTGAATAGAGGAAGCGAAGCGAACGAGCAAGCGTGCATGACACAGCAGAAAATACGCAAAAGGGTGTGTACTTCCTAGCACACCAGAGATCTGTTTCTACTTCACACTAACACAGCACCACCAGTTTCCAACCTGATTCAATTCAACCAGTCAATACTGGCGACAGTGGACAGAAGGATTGTCAAGAGTTGAAGCCTCCGCCAGTAAAGGCCGTCTGTTCAAGTGCCAAAGCAGGCAACTGAAATTAACCATAAACGTAGAAGTACGTGCAAGTTTCCCAGGTGCCCCACTTCGACACCAAGTGTAGAACTAACAAATAAGTTGATAAGGGTTCCAAAGTCCGCGTGCTGTTGGCGGTACTTAAGTGTATAAGGAGCCAATCCTGCCAGGAAGATAATAGGATCACCGTGTACAATATCCAATGCTCCAAGGTGTCTATGCTAGCCATGCCTTATAGAAGTACCAAAAACAGGACAAAAGCACTAGCAACTGCCTCTTTTTTTGGAAGGGGAAGGGATGAGTATCGGGATTGCAGAAACACTTTCCCAAAGATATATAGGACAAAACCTAGCAATTGGCTTTCTCACTTTTCTTTGGTGGGGGTGGGAATCAAAGCATAGAAGCGGTTCCCTTGGTCGATTGTGCACAGGGCAACAATACTAACAAGCTCTTTCCAACAATAGAACAAAAATACTAGCAAGGATATTTTTTTGTGGGGGGATGGGGGCGGGGACGAAATGTAACACAGCAGTGATGTTATAGCAGGGGAATGATTTTATTGGGAGGTAGAGGACAGCAAGAGCGTAAATAAATAAACGAAATAAACTTTGTTGTTGCAATAAAAAGTATCGATGGCTAACAAGGTTTTTCATTAGGTATTGAAACACAATCTACAATATCGTGGTTTTGGCCTACAACTCAAGTCTTTGACCAGAAATAAATTGTATAATACAGTATCATTTAAATTAATTGTAGCTGTAAATGAAGTGTGAATCAGGTTAATAAATATGCAAATATCAGCAAATAACATAAAGGTAAATTTTTTTATAACCAGTGCATGGTTTCCACTTATGGCCTATTTGAATAGTGTTAGTGGCACGTATTATGTCCGATTTGGTTACCTCTACTAGCATTCCCAGGAACTTTGCTTAAGGCTATTAAATTATGGCAACTACAACAGCAACAAAAACTTCCTAATACACAACACATTGAAAATCAAGAGATCAAACTTTCCTTAAGTAGTTAGTTGTTCATCCAAGGCTTCAAGTAGCAGCGTTAACGATGGTTCCAATTAAGCATCCCCTCCAAACGAAGAATATGCAATTTTCATCGACACATATTACATAGAGGTCTGCTGTGAGTAACGTGTCTGAGAGTTCAAATGAGGTGACATAATTTGCCGATGGTGCCGATAGCAACCCAATTTATCCCAGCCATCCCCAGATCAATACATAACGCCTAGTGTATGATTTTCGATGTTTGGCTTGTTTTCCTCTTTCCTTTATATAATTTACAACAATTTGTGCGAGTTTATTTAATTCTTTTCCCACCCAAGAAATGTCCCCTATAAGACCAAAAAGTAGGATAATTTAAATATGTGGACTACTTATAAAGTATTGACTGCGATATTGCTTTGTGGGTACACAACAAATTTCGTTGATTCTATTAAGTAAATAATACCAAGTTAATTACATCTTAACCTCTATCGAATTTGTTATTTGTTTAGAAAGGTAAGTGCAGCTGGCAGACAGTTAAAGCAAACATATTTGCTAAACTCATATCATAGTGTAAATTATAGCAGTATTTGCACACCAATTCAACAATAATAATTTTATTAGTACCTGTAAGCTAATCCCTTTTTTTACTGAGCAAACCTTAATATTTTGCCACAGGAAGAAAAACGATGATACTACTGTGTACTGTATTTAGTTACCCTTTTTTGAATGTTTTGATTTGTTTAACTTTACAGGCGGCAATTGGGATGGAGCCTGTCAAGGCTATTAATAGATCTGAAGTTTCAACCCCACATGGTGTGTGTATGCAACTTCTTGTCGGTAAGTTTTAAGTCTTTGTTGTTTGTTTCTTGTACTAGCACTAGGTCTGACTGCCGGTTTTGCCCTAGACTTGCAGTAGAAAATTTTCTAAAAATTGTGCTTATCTTTACATGTATGTCAACAACCATAAGTCTCTTAACACAGAGGAGGTACTCTTGTGGAAATGTAATAATAAATCCAGATAAAACTGAAAAATCTTTCTTGCATGCACTGGCGTGATTATTTATAGGAATGCAGCGTTTCTTCGGGACTGCAACAGTATTTTCGCCAATTTCCATGAAAGAAAATCAAGACGGCAGACAGTGTGGTCGGTCTTATAGGACAGTACGTATCCCCTTCTAAGTTGCTTGCTTCTTTTATAAAATAATTTATTTCATTTATTTTGTAGACTTACAAAAAATAAAACAGTCATTTACTTCACATCGTTAAAGTAACTAGAAGTAACATAACTGGTCAGTGAAACAGTGGCCATATACGACAGCATGGCACTGATGCGTAATGAACTGGTTCGCCAGTTGGAATTCAGGCCACATCACTAGAATGGAACTTAAATACATAAGATTGCTTACTGTAATGCATTATTTGTAGTGTACAATTTCTGCTGATTGCTTATTTCCGGTGTACTTTTACATTATTTATTGCAATTTCTGGATAATTATGGTTGACTGCATTCAATTTTTCAAAACATTTCAGGTTTCTCTAAATGTTGAATGATTACTTCTGAGTAAAAACCATTGCCTCTCTGGAAGCAATTACCAGTTGTTTTTCTTTTAGAAAAAAACCATGCTAGGGAAAAAAAAATAGATTCAGTTATACTCAAATCAAATGCAGGTTTGGAATATGATTTGATGGCTTTTCGAGTGTGACATAAGTAATGAAGATATATTTAATTAAATGTGTGCTGTTAGTGGTCGAGTGGGCTTAGAACAAAAGGTTCTATGCCACTAATTTAAAAAGGGATGCTTTGTCCCTAATAATGCGAATCAAGCAGCATGCATAAAACGAATGTACACATTGAGAGTAAACAAAACATTTCTAGCACATGAATTTTCATTTACTAATGCACGGCCTCTCCAATGAAATATCTGTTATTTTAGATTTTATTAAATAATTTGCGTTACTGATTGTTAGCTGAAATCGTGGATAATTAGTGACAAGTCTTCGTGTGTGTGTGGAAAGAAACATCCTTGCTGCATTCTTTAAAAGAATTGAACAGCAGTTTCATTTCTATTGAAATTGTGTGCTGAACCATGAAAATTCTCTTCATAGAGAATTTCTGAACCAAAACAAACCAGCTTTAATAATCATGATATTGGTAGATTACTAAAAATTCCATTAGGTTCTGGTGACATGAATTAAAATTCTACGTTTCAACAATATTTATAAGGAGAATCATTACACAAATTTGAAATTTGTTGAAACTTTAGGACATGAAATCCTGCAGCTAATAATAATAACCCATTGTTTTCTTTTCTAGCTCTATATTGCACCAGTCAATGGTAATTTTGAAGTTAACTCAGCAATTCATGTACCTACTGAGAGTAGTGTCCACATTTCCTTTCAACTTATTGTGGTGAGTCTCAATCCTTTTTTGTGACCTAGTTTGGTGGGGGAATAGTAAGTTTCGATTTATGTTTGTATGGGATGTGATGGCCTAATTTCAAACACCTTTTAACTGGGTAAAACTCAGTGTGAATCTGTAGAGCTATGTCACTGCAAAGTAACCACCTTCATCTATAATGGAGTAACATTCCGATTTTTTTAAGCTATACTCCATAAAAGTTTAGCTAGTTTTCATGCACAGAATGACAGTTACAACAACGTCTAATCATGAGCAGTTTTATTTAGCGGGATACATTTTTTCCTATAAGCCTGTGTGGATATTTAAAAATAAAATTCTGGCAATGTATGTGGATGTGGAAGTACACTAAAAGGTGTAAAATCAGTAAACTTTTTTTTTTGGAGGAGCATCTTGTGTGTTGAAATAAGAAGCATGAAGCTTGAAAAATCAATAAAACTATTTGTAAACTTTAGTAGGCATCAATAAAGTGTAATAAGTTCCGTGACTTTGTTTTTGTAATTTTTCTGTATCTCTCATGATTGTACTCCAAATGACATATCCAAAATCACTCCTATCGAAAAAAAAGTTTTATCTATTTGGCGGGCCGGAAAGTTTGTCGCTGTAACACGAATTCTATTTTGTGAACTTTTCCTGCTGAAATCAAGCTTTACTAATTGCTTACAAATGTGTAGAAATTCGACCTATCCAAGGCCTACCTCATGTTGAAGATAAGGAACATTGCATGTCGAATGGGGAAATAGGTTTGAATGAATGCCGCACTGACATAGCCACTAACAGTGCCATCACTGTTTTCGTCATTGGTAGTTTATAAAGATTGCGGTTAGTGCAAGAGTACAGTGGAGCACTCTCAGTTTTACCACATGTAAAGTAACGATTTAAGATGAGTAAAAGTAATCCCCAGGTAAATGCAGCACTTCACCCACAGAACCTCTTTGTCGTTAACCAAAATACAACGTTTGGGAAAGGTAGGATCTTTACCATTATTAAACTCTATGCATTTGCTCTTGTCAAGGTTACATTCAAGATTACAGTCAAGTAGTTACCAAGGTTACAGTAGTCCGAAGGTTACAGTCAGTTTTATTATAAAAATTCGTTTTTTTAAATAACTAAACAAGTAAATAATGTTTTAAAATTATTTTACTCCATTTTTTGTTGCCTATTATGTGTGTGTGTGTGGGGGGGGGTTCAATCGAGTGATAGGGTCCCAGGGTTTAAAACCAGGGTTATGAATTGTGTGGGGATGGCTTTTGTCTGGTGGAGGGGGAATACACATATGACACTACATCATAAAGCAAACATACTTTAAAATTGATTTGAAAATGTTTTAGTTAAATTCGTCCACTCCTCATATTCTAATCAAGCAGCTTATTATGAAGTATAACTTCAATACAAGTGTATTATTGTAAACTATTAAAAGTACACCATAGTTACACAGTGTTAAAATGCACGCAACATCAATTTGTAAAATCTTTGCCAGTTTAAGGACGAAAGCTAGGTGCTAAATTTGGTTTTAAATATTTTTTAACGTGCAGCATTTTTTAATCCACTGTGTGTATTTTCTCATAGACGAGCTACCACGCTTACATAAAGAATAATGTGTTAACTATCCACCCATAAATTCTTCACATGAATTCTTCAAAAACTTACTATCTTATTATGATTTCTATTCAGATGAAGCGGCTAAACCTGAAGCACAATCCATGCAGTGATTCTGATTCATTTTACGAATGTAAAAGACAATGCCTTTTGCATGAACTTCAAAACAAACTCTTTTGCCGGTAAGCCATTACATATCTGCACAGAATCAAATTCGAAAGAAATCAAGAAGAAAGCTTGTTGCACAAGAATTGTCAGATAAAAGTTTTGGTTATCTCACGTCGGGGTCGATGTTTAAGGAAGTCTACCTAGACAGAGAGAATTTATTCTAAATGAAATTCTTACAGAGTAAAAGCAGGCCCATGGTTAATAATAATCATGGTGATTGGTTCTGCTGTTATTTGGGTAGACTTGCTGTTTCGTCTGTAGTTCCTGTCATGAAAATATGAAAACTACTTCTGTAATGTAAAGGATTTCTGATCACACTTTGGCTGTGGTACTTTGTTTCACAAATTTAAATTATTTATTTTGCCTAATTTTCTCTTGTGGCATTAATTTTGCATGGTTATTTGGATGTAGACTTCCAGCAAAATTTGTGGGGCTAGGAAGTCTAATGTGAAAGAGGTCCTGGGTTCAATCCTGACCTAACCCACTCGTGGTATTTTCCGGAAAAGAAGGACC
>JAHWFP010155035.1:0-11221 GCA_023313725.1 Lithobius niger | reverse complement strand
TAATTAGCTCAGTTGGCTACTTTACGCAGTAAACTGGTTACTGGCTTTGTTTCCAAGATAAGTTCCATATATTTGTTTTATCAAAAAAGTTTAGCAATTAAACCATCTTTTATTTTTGTTATTAAATATAAATATTAAAACTGCACCGATACCGGATTGGATGCCGATATTATCGGTATCGGCAACTTTCGCCTAGTTTTCGTACCGTCGTAACGAAAGATTGTCGGAACGAAATATTGCCTCCGTGGGTGGGGGTCTAGCATAGTACGCGAGTGTTTTTTTTTTTCCGTGTTAGGCTAGAAAGAAAAATGTTGCAGGTTGTAAATGTGCCTGTTTATGCTGGTTGAATTTTTGTTGTGTACGGTAATTTTACAAAGTTGGATCATATGTCACATGGTAGAGCAGGGGTTGTGTAGACCCGCTTAAAAAGTGTTAGATTA
This sequence comes from Lithobius niger, assembly GCA_023313725.1. Lineage (NCBI taxonomy): Eukaryota > Metazoa > Arthropoda > Chilopoda > Lithobiomorpha > Lithobiidae > Lithobius > Lithobius niger. Next base: position 10,781 of record JAHWFP010155035.1, on the reverse strand, counting down.
TCAAAAAAGTGTGGGTTATCAAAATTAATCCACTGTGACGTATGTGGGTTTTTAGATTAACTGTATATAACGACTACACTTTTAGCATAGGGATGTAGTAGCGTGACGTCACCACCGTGCATTAAATATAAAATTAAGACTGCACCGATACTTGATCGGTATCGGCAATATTCCTAATTGCGTATCTTGGATTCTCTTGGATTCTCAATTCCTAATTGCGTATCTTGGCTTCTGCGCAGCTCGGTTGGCTATTTTACGCAGTAAACTGGTTGTCTGGCTTCGTTTTCAAGATAAGCATCATTTATTTGTTTTAAATTAGTAGCACCCAAGCTATTATGCCAAAAAAATGGAATGTTCTTTAAGCAATTAAAACATGTGTTTGCAACCCAACATGTGTACACAGTAAGCTGACTGTGTTTCGAAGATAAGCTCCATTCAATTGAATCGGAACATTAATCACTACTACAGTTTAATTTTTTGTTTGTTTATTGTAACAAAGCATGACGATGTCTCTTAACAACTTCCTTAGTAAGCCAATTAAAAATTATTGCATGCAATTTGTGGACACTGCCTGACATGCAAAGCTGACCGATCGAAGAACTCACAATGGCAGTAGCCTAGCATAAAAGTAAAGCTAAATTTATAATTTTTTTAATACTTTCGGTGTATGATGTTAACATATACTTTGCTATCAAAACTGCTGTAAAAATACGTCTTCTGGAACCCCACTAGTGTGCAGCCCCAAGGCTATATTGACTTTTTATGTTCTTATCCTAGCTGTATACAAGTAGTGCTAATGATATCAGGAAAGGTTGTGTGGAGATATTTTTACGAGTTTTATGTTTACTGGATTTTTGTTGTTGGCTTAGTTTCTACTTATATTTATGGTTATTTAAAAAAAAAAGTTGTTGTTTCTAAAGCCCTGCCGCATGGGCTTTCCCCCCTCGCCCCAGCACCAATATTTTTATTTTAAGTTTATGGTGTCCAAAAATGTCAACTCGTGATTTGTAAACTATGGTTTTGTATTCAATGCACTGTGTCTCTCCCCCCCCCCCCCCCACCTAAATTTTCTCTAGGCATGACGGGTTTCACAACTAATCGCACATAGCGTATTTTATATATAGATACCCCTTTATTACGACGAAAAAGTAGATTAAAAAAAAAAAAACTTTTTTTTTAAATGGCATATTATATTCTATATTGAATTTGAGAGGCTCACAACACTCTCTTCGTTGCGATCGATCAAACCCAAGCATTCAGTATCTGTTGAGAGGCAAGTTTAATAAGTTGTGCGGGAACGTAGGTGTACCGCCTCTACAAATATCGGAGACTACGGCCCTGCATAGCATTTAAATAGCGACGAAGTGACCGGTGACGTAGTAGCCTGACAAACAAAGACAAGTCATTCTGAGCCTCTCAAACTCCAGAAAAAGCGAACTGTCGAAAATTTGCAAAGATTTCACGTACATATCACCTTTTTACCCTCACGTGTAGAAGGGAAGGTGGCATTTAGGGTTACAATTACCAATTCGTAAACGGACTTTTATGTATTACATATGAAATTTGCTATATAGTGTGAAAAGGTAAGCCTTTATTGTATGTTTATGGGATAACAAGTGGAAAAGTACTTGAAGAATGTGTGTGTGATCTTCTGTGAACCTTATAATAATAAAGATACACAGTCCTTAACAAATATCTGGAATGACTGTGTTTTTGCGCTGTATTGAGCTCTTCAGTAGGGTTGTGCAATTTGCGAATTTTAAGTGCGATTACATTACACAATTTTTTTTAAGTAAAGGCCGTGGTAAGTTTTAAGTTTTAGAAATCTTACGATATAAAATCCATTTAAATCTGAAGATCCTTGCACAACGATTTTAAGTTCACGAAAAAGTTATGCCTACTGCACTTTAAAACCTGCGAATAACCATGCCATTTTGGAAGCATAGGCCGAGTAGGTTACATGTGTTAGTGTGCAAATAAAAAAAATTGAAATATTGATATTTAATCACATGGTAAATTTAGAAATCTCCCAACACTACGAATTAAGCTGCTTGAAAAAAAGTTGGTTCTCAGGCAGGAAGAAAGTATTACCATGATGGTGGGTGGGATGTTCCTCATCGTTTAGGGAATTTTTTTATTTGGGTAAAATGAAGAGCACTCCTCGTAATTCTGTACCACATGCCCATAAAATTATTTTATCCATTTCAATTTGTAAGCTGCTATTAAGTTTTGATCACTTGGAGCAATAAATAAACTTCACTACAGAATGGCAATTTTAAATTTTCACGTCTCACTAAGGACCATTTGCCGTGACGGGTTTATTCTCGTCTAGAAATCTGGAATGGGGCTGAGAACCAACCTTTTTTTTTTGGTATTGCAAAATTGTCATCATTAAGGCCTAAATAGTTAAGTAGCCTTGATACCTGCACAGCAACCTTGTCCCTTAGGTATTTCCTACTTGAATATTTTGTTAGCTAGTATATTTGTAGGCTAGCAAAACTCTTACAAGTAAGAATTTACTTGAATTTTACCGAGAGAAAAATATTTCTCCAGGCTTTTCAAAGATCCCTAGAGCTGAGCTGATAAACTAGTTTCAGTTTACCCCACCACGCACTTAGGAAATGTAGCGGTTACAAGGCCATGCAAAGTTAATTATTTGGTTTCAGGCGGGTGCAAGTCAAATTTTTACGAGTCAAATTTTTTTATATCAATCTTGGTCCACCCGCTAAAATTGATGTTTTTGACATTCCAGAATACCATTTTAACCGGCTCGAACGAGCTTAACAATGGTGTTAATTTCAAGCCTCTCAAGTCTAACACCACTGGCAAAAACTAAAATATTTTTAATATTAAACAATACTAAATACCATATTGGCAGAATATTGTAATTTTTTAGGCTGCCTAATACAAACTCTTTTAGCTTTGAGCTAGCTATTGACAAAGAAATGTGGTCAGTTAAATAAAAAAAAATGCCTGGTGCTTCACTTTTCAACCTTGCCTATAAACCAATCAATTATTTTTTCATGGCCTAACAAAGTTTTGAGCAAGATGAAGACAAACTTGACTACTGATTATTTAATAGTCACAAAAATCAACTGACAGAAATCGGTAAACCTATTACAAGTTTTTGTTCCCTTCCCTTTTTTCCTAACTCGACAAGGTTATTGGCTGTTATTTATTGCCATTAACATGTTGCGCAGATTTTCCCCCCTTTTTTCTAATTCCACCCGAAGTTCTGCTGCACTCATTTTATCAAAATTGGGCTTAAGAACAGGAGGATGATTTAGCTCTTTGAATTCTGCAACCTTTCATGGCCTCTATTCTTTTCAGCAACACCATGACTTCCCTGGTCTCATCCCATTTGTTGCTGTGTTTCTGATGTAGCATTTTTGCTATATCATTTTTCTTTTCCATACCTGAAAAAAAAAACAAGTTTGTAAATACAATATAGAAGCCCTGTTACTTCAAAATCACGATACTCTGTAATGTTGTGGTACAGTTAATTGCATTCTTAGCATGCCGTAGTACAGATGCTTAGCCATTTCTTGGTAAATAAATACATGACATAATGTGTGTGTGTGTGTGGGGGGGGGGGTGTTATGTGTAAGCCCGTTTTTGTATGTACAAAAACTAAAATCAGAAAATTGCGCACTTTGGAATGAAATTAGGGCTGCAGCGAATTGGTTGTTACAGAACCCATGAAATTGAAGGCCAGCTGAAATTTGTTTCTTTTGCTAAGGAAAATATACTACACCTGTTAATTTTTGAATTCATTGATCCGATGGATGTGTTTCCTGTATTTAGAAACTGCAATTTTATGTAGGAACTGTAGTTCCAATCCACAGAAAACTGAATTTAAAAAATAGTTTAAATACTTTTTATATTAATAATTAAATCGGTTAAAAAATTGTAATTATTATCATCAAAAAGTATTCAAAAGTACGGTAATCTTAGAATTCAGTAGTATGCAGTTTAGAACTAAATTTTCTGTGTAAAACTACAGTTTACTAACAGTTGAAAGTTTTAAGTTGCATCTGATCTAATCTAGAAATAGCTAAATCTAAATGATTAATAAATCCTGTGATCTGAGACAGGATTATTCATAAGCTACATAGCCAGATACCTACCTTAACATAAACAATCAGTTCATTAAATCAGTTAAAGAATTGTAATTATTAGCATTAAAAACTATAAGTATCTTTAAAATTCTGTTGCTTGTGGTTTGGAATTGCAGTTTCTGTGTAAAACTGGAGTTTACTAGCGGTTGGAAAAGCTATTCGCTCATTAAAACGTCATTTATAAGTGAAATCGGCTGTTGTAGATACGCACATTTTAAGCCCAACCACAAGTCCGTGAGACCTCTGTGAGCCGAGCTTACAACGGTACATCTGCTTTTAATAAAAAAAACTTGATGTTACATTGTAGTTTTAAACAGGCATTTAGTGGGTTGGAAGAAGATTTAGGGTACATGCAATCTTGGTCAGCAACTGTTTTCCAAAGTCGATTAGTAGAACCTCATAAAAGTGATGGTGAGGCAGGGACTACTGCAGCATGAATGGTCAAATTAAAAAATTTGTTAAATATGCTCCTTCATATAGTTCTTCTCTTCATAACTGAAGTTACCATCCACAATTACCTCATTTAAAACCAGTAACTGTATTTTCAGTCTATAATCGCAACTGAAAACTACAGTTTAACTTGTAAGCTGCTGTCACAATCTATAAGAATTGCAGCAGTAGAACAATGTCATTATATATATATAAACTGCTACTATTGTTGACGACAGCTAGTCTTGAATATAGGATTCTGAATGAAACTGCAGTTACAGTATACAAGATCTACACTTGAAAACTGTAGTTTTAACAAAAACTGCATGTATGTTCTAATGGAACTGCAGTTCTAGTCTATAAGACGTTTTCCACACGAACTGCTTTTGTGTAGTGAATTGCAGTTACAACGTACAAGAACTGCAGCTGATTGCTGCACTCTGACACAGAATGTAGTTCTGTCATAGAACTGCAGTTCCAGTGTACGAGAAATGCACTTTAAAACTGCAGTTCTGTAATGAAACTGTAGTTCCAGTCTACAAGAACAGTAGTTAGAAACTGCAGTTGATCACAGAAACTGCAGTTGTGTAGTGGCACGGCAGTTAGTCTATACGAACTGGAGATGAAAATTGCACTTCGTCACAGAAAAAATTTCAAGTACTGCACTTGAAGACTGCATTTTACATAAAAACTGCAGTTCTGTAATGTAACTGTAGTTTCTACACAAATTGCAGTTAAAAACTCCAGTTGATCACAGAAACTGCAGTTGTGTAGTGGCACTGTAGTTAGTCTGCAAGAACTGCAATTGAAAAGGGCACTTCGTCACTGAAACTGCAGTTCTGTCATACAACTGCCGTTAAAATTCGTAAGTACTGCACTTGAAGACTGCAGTTTACACAAAAACTGCAGTTGGTAATGGAATTGCAGTTCCAGTTTATAAGAACTTCAGTTGAAAACTGCAGTTTTCTACACAAATTCTACTTCCTCATAGAAACTGCAGTTCTCTCATAGAACTGCAGTTACAATTTTCAAGTACTGCACTTGATAACTGCAGTTTACACAAAACTGCAGTTATGTAATGGAACTGCAGTTCCAGTCTATAAGAACTTCAGTTGAAAACTGCAGCTTTTCAAACAAACTGCAGTTGTGTAGTGGAACTGTAGTTACAATCTACAAGAACTGCAGTTGAAAATTGCACTTTGTCTCAGAAACTGCATTTCTCATAGAACTGCAGGTAAAATTTTCACAAAAACACACAAAAATACAAAAACAAAAACTGCAGTTCCAATCTACAAGAAGTGCAGTTGAAAACTGCAGTTAGTCACAGAAACTGCAGTTGTGAAGTGAAGTGCAGTTACAGTCTATAATAACTGCAGTTGAAAACTGCTCTTTGTCACTGAAACTGCAGTTAAAAGAGTAAAAACTGCAATAAAGTGCAGTTTTCATGGGAAAAACTGCAGTATTTTTTGTAAGGGATGCATCAGTGGGCAATTGTTGACTTCGGCTAAGTCGAATTTGTTTTCTGTGACCAGCTTAGGGACAGCCGATTGTTTTCCCAATCAAGGTGTGGCGTATGAAGTATACATATTCAATGGTGGCGTAGAGGTCTGTGCTAACCATTTTTTTAAAATAACAACCCAATGGCAACCTAAGGACTTTTTTCCAGACTCAGAAAGGTGGTCAATATTTTCACTGCTCTCTTCCCCCCCCCCCCCCACAAAAAAAATAGTTTGAACAGAAAAGTTTTTTTTCACTGGAAGTCTCTGTGTAACCGTCTTCAGTGCCAATGCTTAACGGTCATGTTTTTTTTTTATAATTCCAGGAAATAATAGTACCAACACTGCTATTATGTAAGAGTCCTGTTTGTTCAGGTTGCCAACCCTCAATCTTACCTTCCATAGGTCAAGCACTTTTTTCTCACTCTCTGGATTAAAGATCCTTTAAGCTTGGTGGGTAATTCTAGCAGAAGCTTCTTTCTCTCAAATCCGGTTATGCTTTTAAATTCAAAAGTGCCTCCTGAGCCCGAGATAATCTTAAATGTCACCCCACATTCCTTAATGGCCTCGATAAGCTGTTAAAAAAAATAATAATTAGGGTCTTTTGAAAGACATAACCTGTTTTAACTGAAAGTTTTTTTTTTTTATAGTAACCTACATTTCTTTGTTTGCCTGCTTCAGGATTGTTCTGTTGCTTCAATCTGCTCTCCATGTCCTTTACTTCAAGAATCAGATTTGACATCAAACGATCTGCAAAATATCATTGAGCTGAAACAACATGCAATGACAGTAGGGAGCTTTCATAAATCATGGATTATTTTTATACATATTTTTTTCAATTTAGACCCCGTCCTCCTTTGCAATACTAGTCTAACACTTAACCACCTGACCTGATAATAAGTAACGTTTTCTCTCCCCCCCCCCCCAACTAATGGTTTTCATTGTTGATTTTTATAAGCCATAAGTATGTAGTTGCCAGACAGTAATAACCAGTGGTTGTGGAACAAATTTGTGATGCAAACAAGTTGCTAAAAGAATTTAACATTAAAAAGTAGAGAAAGTTTAACAAAAATAAGCAAGTGAAAATTAGTGTGTTATGTAACACTCTGTCATACTCCCCTCATCTCCTGTGCGGGGGGGGGGGGGGGGGAATTGGTGACGAGGGGAAGGGGGTAGTAAATTGCCAATTTCGACATGACGTAATACTTAACATTCCTTTAAGCACTGCTCATTCATAGATGCATACAATGTGATTGTTGATAAATATGTTGACACTTTATTTCCCTTATCTTCTCAGAATCCTGTTTTCATTCTATCATACCAAAAACATGTATCCTCATGTTGTACAATATTTACAAAGTGATTTTTGTTCGTACAAAACGTTACTGCAATGATATAATGGCAGATCTGAATCTCACATATTCACTGACCAACGTTGCTGCTTTGAGCAAAGACTATTTTTGGAATCTGGACAAACGTTACATTTACAGTCATGTTACCACCGGACGAAATGTGTAGACATGGTAGTACGCTGCAACTTACCCAATCTATCTCTGCGCTGTCTGTATGCAATTCACCGTTATAAGAGTGAATACTATTAAGACAGTTGTTTTCTGGACGAACAGCTGTTGTATGCCTGTCTTTTGTTTACAAACATTACTTCTTCACTCCCATAACAGTCAACTCATTTCTCTGGAGACAGACAATGTTCCATTAAACAAATGTCTGTTAGCCATCTGTTCTTAGCCATATCTTGTCCAGCCCTTCTTACTCACCGGTTAACTTCTAAAATATCATTTGCTAAATGGCTATGATCTGAATTCAACAAATCACTGAAGTAGGTCCATACGTATCGTCAATACTGCAGATCTTGTTGAAGTGGTATGGTGCATTACCAACTGACAGCTAACCACCCCAGGAGATAGTTAGGCTGGTAAGGAAAATTGGCTTGTGGCGTGGGAGACTTCAGGATATAGTTTTTTGTTTGATGCGCAGTTCGCCATATATGTCGTTTTGTTCTGCCAAAGTGCCTGACTGCATTTAATGATATGTCTTTTCTAACAAACCTAGCTGCTTTTAAATGCAGCCTTCCTTACCGCTCATGCTCCTTTACAATCTCCATCCAGTTTTCAACACAACCATTTGTGTCACGTGTCTCGCTAAGATTTTCTGTTTGAGGCAAAAACTGTTGGTTTAAATCTCCCAGTATCAGACCACTTCACTATGGCAGATACTGTTCCCATAACACATCGGCCAATTTTGGTGCATACAGGCAGTTTGATTTAATACGAAGGCCGAACATCTGGCTGTGCAATGGTGGTAAAAGGGAGAGGATCGTTTTAACATGGGGTTTGCTTCAGGTATTGAAGCACGTTCCACTTCTTCAAAATACGTTTCGTGTTCCGTTGGCGGAGGTTCAGAAATTAGACGATGAACTTGGCCTGTACAAGATTGCTTTCAAACTAACTGGTTTCCTGTTCCAAATACACACAGTTCTGTAAGTAAGTAAAACAATGCATGCACTTTCACTTCACCATTAACCTGAGCGGATTTGTTTTGCTCGCTGCAGGACCATGTGAGCACAGCACACAGCAGAACAACTGTCAGGCAATTGTTTACGTTGGCGTTCACCACTGACCAATATTTACACCCGTGGTGCATATACCTTGTAGAGCACCCTTGATCATGGCCAGGTAAAGTCGGTCTCTATGCATGACACTTGTAAATCATAATTAGCAACTAGCTTAAAGTAATATGCATACAAATTGAAAAATCTTACAATAGTTGGGACATGTCTGTTAGTGCCACTCGAAGGTGACCTTCGTAAGGTTTTTGGACAACTGCCTATTAGAAAACTGGCTTACTTACCCTGTCGAACATTCGTTTCATAGAGCGTGTGGCATCAAAATAGAGAGCAACCTTGCCCATTCGCTTTTGCACCAGAAATTACCTTATGTTGGCTGTAGTTTATCGATCACAGTATGTCATCGGACACTTTCAGCTTTAGTCTTGTGTATTTGCGTAGAAGTTGGTCTCGCACTGCTTTTGAAGTGAACTTTGCATCTTCAAGGTGATATAGTTGCTGTACTGTGCTTTTGTGTTCTTGTGGTAATAAATCTAAGTATGGAACTCCAGCTCTTCGCCTGGGATGGTGGCCCCTAAATCTTTACATCCTTTGCACTCTTGTCCACTCTAGCAAGAAAAATCGCTAACGCTAGAAACGTCCGCCGCAGCTTAGCTCATCTTGCTCTTGAAGTCGGCGAGTCAACGCCCTGCTTTGTGTTGCTCGCGGCAGGATTGGAGTGTGGCGCGTTGCCGCGTCCTCGCTTATTCCTGTTCCTGCGGCCTCCACCGCATCGACCAGCTGGTGGAGGGGGGGGGGATCAACCGGCGGGTCACCAGGTTGGTGTTGCCGCCTGCGCCAGTCGCTTTTAATGCTCTGATCTCTGTCAGGACCATCGAAGAATCTTTCATGCTTTTGGGGGTGAGCCATGCTGAAAGTTCAATTCAGAAAGCTTTTGGCAAGGGAAGTACTGAACTTCCTGAAACCTTGCTAATAGGTGATGCTCTGGAGTCACATACTAGAAAAGTGATAAGTAATCCAAAACAGCGAGCCAAAAATGATCGACTTTGCCTAGGACAGAGCGTTATAACTACGCAACTAAATGTAGGAAGTTAAGTGTTAATATTGTTATTTAGCAAAGTTGCTTCTTCCATTCATCCAATACCATGACCATCACAAAATGGTGTAAGTCCTTCTCTTGTAACTTTGCTTTCTTATTCAATTCGTATATCATTTTTTAAATGGTATTTCACACGTTTTACAATATATTCTACTTTGCCAAATTTCTCTAGTGTTACGTGCTGAAAAATAAAAAAAAACTAATTATAATCAACATCATTGTCAGCTTGCAATTTCCACAATTGTAACCTCGTGAACTCTTCACGTCCAATGCCTGCTGGTGAGTGTAAGTCTACATCAGTAACTCCATAACGGAACACCTTCTCTTGACTTTTTGACCCATGAGAGATGCAACATTTTGTACTTCTGCCATCTTTTCATCAGTAACATGGTCCATGCTGATCTTTTCTGGGCACAATTTTGTTACATCTTCGTTTGTGTTGGAGATACCAACTTCTTTCTTGTTATCTTTCTTTATCTTCTTTCTACCAATCTTGCAATTTTAATTAAATTCATTTTCATCGAAATTTCAACTACATAACAAAACAAGAAACCTAACAAGTACAATAAAAAAATAGTAATTGTACAAATTCAAATAACCAAAAAATGTTAATGACATCATTATACTACTTTACACTCACAATTGAAAATACACAGCCATAAAAATCTACAATGTACAACGTACATTTTTAATGACTTGAACCATACTTTGGATCATGTCACCTATATAATTGAATTTCTATCAGGGCAACCTTCATAAATGTCTTGGTAGGATTCCTAAATTGTTCACATCTTTTTCAGCAATTTCAATATGAATACAAATGATGTTAACTATACATTTATAACAATTTTACAAATCAAATTGTTTTCATAAAAACTTTGTACATCTGTCACATGCTCTTTCGTCTACTTACATATTTTCTTCTTCAATTCATTTGTATGTTAAAAGTTGATAAGTATATGATTACATATTGGACATGGTAAAATTTAGGTCACAACATTCACTTGTGTAACAGCTTGATGAAATTAGCATTCCAGGCCCCAAAACAACCCCCC
>JAHWFP010155031.1:0-15636 GCA_023313725.1 Lithobius niger | reverse complement strand
CCCCCCCCCCCCCCCCCCAAAAAAAATAAGAGAATAAAATGGTGTATAAAATGCCCGCTTTGTGTGAAAAACATGAAAGGTTCATATAGATCACCATAAATAGTGCCTGGAAACCGATGTTCACTTCAATACCGTAATTTATGATGAACAGCTCTTACCAAAACTACAAGGCAGAACTCCAGTACCCAGTTTTTACCACTAGTGTAGTCCATAAGGGACTTATTTTCGGAAAATATGCCAAATTTTCACCAGTTATACTTACATATATTGCATATTTAAAAAATAGGAAAAATACCCCCGGTTTTTCTTCCGGGGTGTAAGGCCCAACAACACCTTTTTGTGTGTGTGTGTGCTTATAACGGCGTAGGCTACCCGTTGGTTAGAGTGATAACTCACTGGTAATATAAAATGTTCCCTATGAAATTTTCTACAAGAAACGTTGTATGCATGTCTTACGTCCAGCAACTCTCATCCCCCAAAATCGTGATAAGAATATGTTTCAATTTGTGTATTTCAGAGAAATTATTCTGAACTTTTTGACTTAAACTACTCTTTCAAGCGTCCTAATTACATTAAATAGATATACGTATAGGCTTTTCCGAAAGGTGATGATGTCTTTTTTCCACAAAGTTAATCAACTATAATCGTCATAAACCGGGGGTATCCAATACCCCTTTAAAGATGAAGTGGTAATGTCCACGTGGCCAAAATGCAAAGCGATTTTCGACTTAAATGTCATAATTATCTTAAATGGCTATGCTTGGGATTTTCCTAAAGGTGATGATATCTGATATATTAGCCTTGGAAGAAAGCACATATCACCTTTAGGAAAAGCCCATGCATAACCATTTAAGTTAATTATGACGCTTGAAGGATTACATTTAAGTCGAAAATGCTCTGCATTTCGACCACGTTGACATTGCCACTTCATCTTTAAAGGGGTATTGAACAGCCCAGGTATTTATGACGATTAAAGTTGATTAGCCTTGTGGAAAGAAGACATCATCACCTTTCAGAAAGGCCTACGTATATTCATTTAAGGTAATTAGGATGCTTGAAAAGTAGTTTAAGTCGAAAACGTTCAGAATAATTTTTGTGAAAAGCGCAAATTAAAACACACTCTATCGCGATTTGTATAATTATATTTATATTTATTATAAATACGGACCATCGTATGCGCATTAAAAATTGAACTAGTTTTGTCAGTGGTAAAATTGCGAAGCGATTTTCGATTTAAACATACTCCATCAAACGCCCTAATTAATTTAAATGGGTATACTTGGGCTTTTCTGAAAGGTAGTAATGTCTGCTTTCTACCTAAGCTAATCATATAGTGTATTTATATTTATTGTAAATAGGGAGCATTTAAAGGTGAGTGGAAATGTGTATGTAGTGGTCAAAATGAGTAGCGATTTTCGACTTAAATGTACTTCTTCAGTCGTCCTGATAAACTTAAATGGATACACTTAGGCTTTTCTGAAAGGGGGTGGAACAAAATGTGAACCCCAAGACTAAGGAAGAAGACCCAAAGAAGTTGCGAATTCAACAGTAGCAGCTGCGAGTTGTCATGCTGACGTTTCACGCAAGTCAGCCTGGGATAATTATGTCTGTATTGCATGCAATCTGTGATTGAGTCAAATTTGATCAAGAATCACGTCAAGTACTGATGCTGACTGACGGCAGAAGCGAACATTCATTTGTAACGAAGCAAGCAGTACTAAATCTTGGATTTCCAACTTCGCTGGGAGAAACTATTACCGTGAACTCCTTCGGTAGTAATCACAAATTTAAGTTCATATAGGGCTCTGATTCGCTCGAAAGTTGCATTGGTGTTAGGCTTCAAGTGAAAGCTCTGCAGTTTGTAGAGATCTGTAACGGTGTCACCTTATGAGAGGCAAGCTGTATTGAAAATTTTCCACGAAAAGTCGCACGCAAAGGGATTTACCTTATGGGTGTCGGTGAATTCGCAACGGTAGATATCCTTATTGGTACTGTTTGGTACTGGCACTTGGTAACGAGGTGCACGAAACGCTTGACTTCATATTTAATGACTACGGAGGCTATTTTTGGATGGGTGCTTCAAGGTAGCACGCATGACTTCAAAGTGTTTTGTAGCGGGCGTTAACCGCATCCGGTCATCTGCCCGACAAAAGGCCCTATGTCTGCACCACCCGGACGTATGCCTTCAATCAAAGAACAACAATGGTAACGAGGTTTACTTCGACTCAGTGGCAGTCGATTTTTAACTTTTTAATACTTTTAAAAACAATCGATATTACGTAGAAAATTCCACAAAGACATTGCAAATCGGTTGTTGCCTTCAAAGCGCCTTCAGGTGTGCCTTTTCCGGAATTCGTTCAACCAATGTTGTAAAAGTGAAGAAACCGCAACCAAAGAAAATTCTTGCAAGAGCGATGTTAAGTTCGCCGTTGATCGAAAAACCGACACTGTCGTTGATCACTCGATGCACACTCTATGATTATTACTATCCTCCCATGTATGGTTACTTCAAGATCTGCGACAAAAAAGGTGAAATCTAAAGCAGACAACGATTTAAAAAAATAGGAAGAAACAAGCCAAACGGATCTGTTTCTCGATCAGAAGAGGGTGGCTTTTCAAAGCCAGATGTGTAACGAAGCCACTGGCTTTCCAGAAAAAGTGGTCAGCATTTACAGATTTGGAAAGGAACTCGTTCGTTTGAAAATGACGAGTCTTCCGCTGTGCTTGTGTAACCGATCGTAACAAGAAAACTAATCAAGCACAGAACTCTTCAGGAAGCGGCCAAGGGGAAAAAAACGGAGTCCAAAACCAAGCTCTCCAATAGAGAAAATTTTAGCTTTTAAAAGTGTTCCCTTCTCGTTGATTCAAGCAGCAAACACGAGCGATCACGAGCGCTTTTAAGCAACAGCAGGCGATTCCTTCTACAGTAAAATTCATGCTGTCAAAGGTATCCAGAAACAATGAGAGAAAAGTCTAAAGGAAGGAACAGAAGCTCAAAATCGTGCCACTTGAAACGAAATTCTTGGGATTTTAAATGGTTGTTGCGAGAAGCTACGTTTTCTACCTTCGTTTTATTTGATCACCGACGTACTTGTTCTTTGTGCGAGAATGTAAAAATTTTGGGAAAAAACTGGAGAAACTGGAAATGCATCGTAAATAAATAACAATACATTAGCAAACAGCTTTCGGTGAGTGAGAAGTTCTTCTTTGATTAATGCACTGTAACTGGGGACTACAGAACACTCCCCAGTAGTTTGTATTGTAAATTTAAGACATTATTTTAGCATTACGGTTATTTTATAACCCTCACGAAAAGTTCTGAACCTTTGATAGATTAGGTTTGTGAAGTTTCTTGAATCCATCGTGAAATCTGGAATTCAAAAATCTCACGCGCAATATTCCGATTGACCCACGCCTTCGGATTTCCATTAAATGTTTGTTTCCGATTCAGACGCTTCGAAAAGAAGATGCGAACATGTTTTCTTTAAGAATTGTATTTTATGTGGAAAAAAAAACATGCAATTCAATTTGGGATTCAACAACGCGAAGCACAACACCGGAAAAAAGGGACAGTTCCTGTTCGCCCAGACGCCGCCGCACCCTCGCTTTCGTCTTTCCTTTTATCGAAACATGAGTTAGTAATTTTATTTTCCGGAAAGGGAGGGGAAAAAAAAACGCGGTGCAGGACTGGAGAGCTGTTAGGAAAAGGCGGGGTGGCGAGAAACGAAGTTATTATGGATCGTTATTATGGCCTATTTTGTTGTGTTGGCAGCAACAAACTTCAAAAAGTACGTACACATTCCCCACCAGTATGAAGACCGGGTTTGAAAAAAAGAAACAAAAAAAAAAAAAAAACGAAACGGGAAAAAAAAAAACGCAAACCAGACCATGTACGTTTGCGGTTATTTGTCGAAGGGTTAGCGGCTGTTGCTTAAGCTTGGTTCGGGCCTGGTTTTCTTGCACTCTGTTCCTTCATTGCTTGTTGGCAGCCCAAGTTTTTCCAAGATGGATTGACCGCGAACGTGGGCACTTAGAAAACCCGAAGCAGCTGGTCGGACTCAAAAAGAGGAATGAGGAAAGGGAAGCAATACGGAACGAAACGAAACGAAACGAAAGCAACATGCGTCTAAAAATGTAAAACAGCATACCTTTCTCAGACGTCATGGCTTGATTGCCGAAGTAAATTGTAAACTAAAGGTGCACAATGCCATTCGGGCTCCCTTCCCAAAGTTCTGTTTGCAAATTAATTTTTGGTAACGCTAAAGGAGAAACACATGTTTACTGGCGTGTAAATCATTTATAGCCACGACCCATTTGTGCATCTGTTCCGCACGCCATATCTATCATGGGCTTTAATTTCATATCGTACCAAAAATCACAAGTGGCCAAACAATCGCTTGATTAATGCATGTATTCACGATTTATAATGTTTGGTTGGTTTCTGTTAGCGAATTAAACATCGCAGAGGAACTTCATGATGTGTATTTTTGAGGTTTGGTTGACACGAATGGGAGAGAAAAAGAAGGTCGAGGTGATCCCAGAGTTCGTCATTTCGACAAGCTTTAACTGTGACGGGGGAGGCAATGGGAAGTTGAAAGACAATAACACAGTGAAGAAAGAAATCTTGGAAAAAAAATAAGGAAAGGAAAAGGCAATCTGCCAAGTTTTGTTTTCGTGTTGCGTAGTCGTACCTTAATCTGATTGTTTGTCATTTGAATTTGGAAAAATAGCTTTGATTTCTGATATCACTGCTTGCAATGGCCAAGCATTTGGTAACTTGGCGGATTCCTTTACCACTTTGCAGTTTTTAGTCTGATATCATCACTTTTTGTTAACCGTTTTCGCTTAAGTTTTGTTTATGTTTAATAATTTCTTGGAGCGTCAGTTGAAACTAATGAATTTAAGTAAAGTTTGGTCCGAAACATTTCCAAAAGAGCCAGAATTAGACTAATATCAATCTAATCCGACGATTAGTTTTTTTTTTACCGTTTTTTAGTGATTGTTAGTTCACCTGCCAGATTCAAAAGTAGAAAAAAAAAACATTTAAAGAAAATTGTTAAACATTATATTTGGTGGTTGTAATGGTTGATAACAGCATTAAGGTTTCACATAGACTTAACAATTCAGAACTGTGTTCAGAACAATTCAGAATTGTGGTGTCAGAAACCTTAAAGGATAACTTTTTTTTTTTTTTTTTTTGCTGTTTTGACTTTAGATCTATAAGCCTTACTTTAAACATTAAACGAGGTCGTTTTTCTTTTCTGTTTCGTGGTACCTTTAATATTTTGTTTGCTGTACCTTGTTTCGAGTAGACCAACAACATGTCTTCGTTCGGCTTGTGACAATATTGGTGTTATTATCGTTAAAGTTAAATGGCAAAGTTGACAATAAAGAGGGACGGAAATTAGTATTCAAATTCATTTGTATAAATTTAACAAAGCCCAACTGCGTGCGTCTTATCACATTGTTGCGGCCGAGGTGAGATGGTTTTATTCAAGGACCTTGGATTATATGCACGTTTGGTAGGGTCGGTCCACTCAGTTCTACGCAGCAGTACGAGAATCCGTGCGAGATTTTGCGAGATGTATCGGCAAATCTCAAACGCGCCTGATGTCACTGCTCCCATTTCGCTGCATCTTACTGATTCTTGCATCTCATTGGCTGCTGATTTTGATGATGAATCAACACAAAATTGGACTAACGAACCCACGAATACTTATCATCAAACGTAAGCTCCAATTGTTTAAATTGTTTTAAAGTGCATTGTGCTGGCTAACTTCAATCGACAATGCGACTAAAAATACGCAGCGTTTGTTATATCATGTCAACAGACGGAAAGCGCCGTTACAAGCGGGCATCGTAAAACACGTCATTGTTTTGGTTTCGACGAACGACGTCAGCAACTTTCATCATGGGTAATCTCATAAAAATTGGTCGTCTTGTTTTAATAATGTGTATTCTAACGTTCAGTAAAGATTGTGCGATGAAATTTTTTCATAATTATTCATTAATTTTGTTAAAAACTATACTGCTAGTTGAAACAAAGGTCTTTGTTAGCTTCGAAAAAGCAAGCATCGTCTGCTTCCAGGATTGGGTTGGGAGCAAAGACGTCACCAACTGTGGCATCTTGGGTAATCTCGACCGTGTATACTTTACAACCGGAAATAGCTGTCCTACAGCTCAGACGTGTTCAATTGAGTGGACCGACCCAGTAGTAGAAGATCCACGTTTTTGTTGCGTAACTTCGCTGCAAGTGTATGGCAGTACAGCCCGTTCAAACAATGCTATTCTCAGTTTCACGCTGTAACCCTAAAAAGGGAAGTAGAAGTTGTGCCGACTTTACTTCTTATGATTTTGAGCTCACCATATTAAGAAAAAAAAACTTCCTTTTCAAAATAAACCTAATAATTATTGATACTAATGCGTAACTCACCTAACTTGTTATCACCGTCACCTTTTACAGACACATACAGCAATCAGGAAACTTACCTGCAAAAAAAAAAAAAAAAAAAAAAAATTATATTTGGTGTATTTTGTAGGATTGATATGAGTTCACAAACCGTTTTACAAAACATGACAAAGCATAAGGCACAATAACAGAAAAACATAGGCAAGTTAGTGTGATCGTATTAGGTTATCACGTGGATTTAATTAAAAGCACTTTTCCCTTCAACGCGTTAGAAGACTAGGAACCACGTCACTAGTCCTTAAAGGTGCCGGTTTACCATTTCGATAGCGTTGCCCATGTTCTAAACACAGCATCCACGTTCCTGATTCTCCGCCATCCAATAGGCTGACGTGGGTCACCTGATCTCGTTTTAGTAATGAAAATTCGCGGCGCTGCAGCGAAGTGTTGTTCCTTTTTTTTTTTTATTTACCGCTATTTTTTTTTTATATTGCTTGAAGATTCTACGACGCTGCGTCTAGGAGTCGAAAAGGTGGAAAGGCGCCTTCAATCCTCAAGAATGTGAACTAGTTCCGGCAGCCGATCTCGAAACCCAAAATTGGCTTCTTGAAAATTTTTTTTCGCTGATCTTGCTTATGGAAGGGATTCTCAAGAGGTAAATAATCGCTAACACTCTAGTACCCTTCAAAGGGTTTAACGAGCGTTAACCACTCCTGGTCATCTGCCCGAAGCCCTAAGGCCCTATGTCTGCAACAGCCAGATTCCCAGGTGGTCACCCACCCAAGTTTCAATCCAGCCCAATGCTGCTTAACTTCGGGGATCTGACGAGAACCGGTGTTTCCAGCCCTCTCTAGTACCCTTAGGTTACTCAAACAATTAAAGACGGCATACTTAATAAAAACTAGAATGGCCCTACTAACAACCAGCACCACTCAACCTAATTTAAAGCACTAGAGCTTTTGCCGTTAAAACTTCCCTTCCAGTTAAATTTACAAAATACAAATAAACAAATAAAATAAAAGAGTTTTAAATTAATGATTTTTCGTTGCATTTTATATAAAAAAATTCAAGATGGTGGCCAATACCATTTTGACGAAATTGTCATAAAACTACATTTTTACTGTTCAATTAATATGCCTAACGGTTAAATGGCTATATATTTTTAAAAATGGTCGAATTAAGGCCAGTTTGAATAGAAATTGTACCAACTTGATTCTTTAAATGATAGCAGCACGCGCCACCTTGAATTGTGTGAGATGCTCAAGACCTTTACGTGTTAGCAACGGGTGAGTTGTGAGAGTTGCCTAAGAATACTTAAAAGTTACCTCCCATTTGCTCTTATAGTATACAACCTACGTAAGCTGGATCAGCAAAAAAAAAAAAAAAAAACCTAAGAAGTCAATTTTACGTTCAGGCAAAAAGCCCTATTTCATGGTAATCAGATAAGAAGTGAAAAGTGATGCTGATTACCGCTCATTAGTTCAATCGTCTGACTTCATTATTCAATTCACTCATTTGTATGTAAAGGTTAATGCCCGAAAACCGCGCATCTATCAAGGGTGTGCAGCATCCGCGGGCTATTGTTTCTGAATGACTCACGGTTGAGGGATTTATACGGCCGAACACTCCGTTTGCTATAACAATTGAACTGCAAGTTCATCGACAGTGTCTTTGCCCGTGCAACAATGTCTACTACGCCGCTCCGAAAGGCATATTGTAAAACATATCGTAAAAGTTTTTAATAGCAGTTGTCTGAAGAGGCTATTCGTTATTTGGGTTTTCGTTGCATGAACGGTCGTGGGGTATTGGGAATCGAACAACAATGCATAAACAATGTCTGCTTACACTACGTTCCAACACTTATTTCGTTACAATACCTTGATGGGGCAATTTCTAATTTCCAGCAACAAAACTCTGGACACGAAAAGTTTTTTTTTTTAACAGCAGCTGACTGATGGAGCTATTCGTCATTGAGTTTTCGCTGCTTGAACGTTCCTGGGGAACTTCGGAATCAAGCCGGAACCAAGCTAAAATGCGCTGCACAAGTAAAATTACTATTTACGCTAGCCAGTAGTATAGGCTTGCGATAGAGCAGTGACATTTGCCGCCATATTGGCACCAGATTGGCACCAGTATAGGTTTTGGAGGGCATAACTACAAGATGCACTACCTAAAAATGGAGGGAAAACAACGGAAGAGCGGATTTCTTAGGCTTAAAATAACGTTGTTTTCTCCAACAACAAAAATCGCGCGTTTTAGGTCTAAGAAATCACTCTTCACATCATCGGCTTCAGTATGACGCCCTTCTGTTTCTCTCTGAAGTGCTCCTTGCAGCTAACCCATTCAGGCTCCAGCATAGAGTTATACACAATAATAGTACGTCGTGTCACTGCTCTATAGTATAATTCGTAACTACGGTATTGGGCATTGAATTTTGAACACTTCATACGTTTTCTGAATTCTCCATGCGGATTAATAGCCGTTGTTTGTGCAAACATTGCGTGTAGCTTCTGCATTACTTTCCATTGTTTAAATACAACAACGCTGCAGTGGTGGAGCACATTTCTAACCTCTAGATAGTTCGCATGAGGTAATTGATTGATTGATTTATTTCACCGAGCCGTGGCCGTACGCCATGCGCCCAGATACAAAATCAAAAATACACACGTATTTTTGTCTTTTGTCGTTGCGGTCAATATGGCGGACGACGTTGATGTCCTGCTTGGGGATTTGTACAGAGCGAAATTATTGACATCGTCTGATATCAATACTGGCATAGTTGACGATGATGTTTTTGATGAAGTAGTGGCTGAAGCTGAAAGACGTGGTTTGACGAAAGCAGTGGTTGAAACTTTTGGTCTTCGTGCAGTGTCTACTGTTGTTCAGGGGAAACGTCACAGTGATCAACAAGATGGCGATCACTCAAGGGGAGAGGGTGATTTGTCTGACAGACATGCTGTGCACAGAGAGGACGAGCGCAAAGAAGTGCTACAGGTAGTAGGGAAGATGTTTTCTACGGCTGTAAAGGACAAGTTGGGGCCGTCAGTTGCCTTAGATCATGATGCTCGGTCGAGTGTCATGGCAGATCGGAATAACTCTCGTCGGATTCAGGCCCTCAAGAAGCAGTATGGTGGTGGCTTGTTGTCGGCTGACCAAACTAAGTCGCTGATTCTCTTGTGTGTAGACCAGGGCAGGCCGTATCCGCTCACGCAAGTGTATTTACATGTGCAAGATGTTGTGGGTAAAGGTCAGATTGAGGCTTTTGGAGTCCTGAAAACCGGAAATGCGTTTGAAGTTACGCTTGCGTCTCCGGCTGCAAAGAAGAAGTTGTTCGCCGCAAAAATGGTTGTTAATGGTCACCCAGTAGACATTTATGATTTGCACGATCAGCCAATCCATGCGCGACTACACTGGCTGCCCCACAGTGTCTCCAGGGCGGACGTTGCATCTGCTTTCCAGGACTTTGGTTCCCTTGAATCACATTCTTTTGAGAGACTGGTCGTCAGAGGGGAAGAGGTATGTGACACCTTGGTTCGCCTTGTTACTTTCCGGCTAAAACCATTTAAGACCATTGAGGATGTCCCCAACGTGTGTGTGGTTCGAGGGATGCCGTCTCTCGTCGTTGTAGCCGATCGTCCTCCTCAATGCTTGAAGTGCTCGATGCGAGGACATTTCAGGCGCGTGTGCACGAGCCTGTACTGCACATCCTGCGCTACATACTTCGATCCGCGGCGTCTATGTGAACACTTGAGTGCCGCGCGGGCAGAAGTTGCCAGGGAAGTGGTTAGAGTTGACAAGTTTGTTGTCCCAAGTAAGGAGCCTACAGTTCCACTGTGCAATTTGCCAGTGTCACGTGTCCAACTATCTGTGCCAGTTGCTTCTTCTGTCCCTCCTGTGCTTTCTGCTTCTTCTGTTTCCACCGAGCCCTCTGCAGCCTCTGGCCCCTCGGTTCCTTCTGTGTCCAGTAGTCTGTCTCAGCCAGTTGTGCTGGAGCCGCTTCCCTTGGTGCCAGGCTCCAAACTACTGCAAAATAGTGCAACGGCGGTTGCGGAGAGTGCAACGGCGGAGAGTGTTTGTCGTGTTGGAAGAGGAGATTCACCTCCAGCACGGAAAAAGAAGAGGAGTAGTCGTTCTCGTGATGACGGTAGTGATCGTGCAAGTGAGAATGCCTCTATGAGTGTTGTGAGTAGTGCGGAAAGTGTCAGTGGTCGGGATTTGTGCACTGAAATGTGCGTCGAAAGTCAGGTTAGTGATCACGAGAGTGATCATAATTATTTTGTTGTTCCTGTGAATAATACTGTAGAGAATGCAGAGATGTGCGTTGTTGACCAGGATGAAGATTGCGGGAGTGGTCATAATTATTACGGTGGTTTTGATAATGAACAAGTGTTGTCTTTGAGTCAGGCTGTTGCATTTAGTGTTGATAGTGTGGATTTGGGTCTTGCCAATGTTGTTACGATAAGTAGTGACACTGATGTTAGTGGTGACGCCAATATTGTTCTGAATGATGCTATGCAGACGTGTCAGGAAAGAGTGGGAGAAGGAGTGGGTTAGGTTAGGTTGGTGTCACTGTTAGTTAGGTTAGATTTTGTAAACATGGCCTATTCTATTGCATCCTGGAATGCCAGGAGTGCTGCACATAAGATGCAAGAGATTGAGGAACTCCTGCAGCATGTCCAAATTTTAGGGGTTCAGGAGTCTAACCTAAACTCGTATGATGGCACTGCTTCTCTACAGTGTGATTATGTGTCGGGAGGAAGAGGTGTCGGCATGTTTATTAAATGGGCGGTCCCGTATGTACAGTGCCCTGTGTCTGTTGTGTTTCCTGGCTTGGATGTGTGTGCAGTTAAGGTGTTTATGCTTGCCCGTTGGGTTACGTTAGTTGTGCTTCATGTGAAGAGTGACCGTACAGTTGGCGAGTGGAATGCCTGGTTCCGGCAGTTCTCTCGACCTCTCATAGTGTGTGGGGATTTTAATGCCCACCACTATGATTGGGGATCTCAAAGGGTTGATACTCGTGGGCGACGTTTGAGCAACAGTATTAGTCAGAGTGACCTATGTGTTGTTCATGATGGTACTCCCACATTCTCGCGGTGGCAGAGGAATTCGGTTCAGGAATCGGTCTTTGATTTTTTTCTCTGCTCCTCTGGGATTGAAAAATTTTTTCGGTTCTGTGTGTCCGATGATCAGCGAGGCAGCGACCACTTTCCTGTGGTCCTGCGACCTTTCAATGGAACAGATCCCCGGCGACGATGTGTGCGGCAGCGCCCGCGAGTCTCGAACGGTGTAATGGAAGAGTGGTTGGAAACAACTCGTGTTGCTTCAAGATGCAAGAATGGCAGCTGCCCACGCGAGTGTGTGGGGAGAACACAACCTCGCTGGTGGACTACAGCTTGCTCTAGGGCAGTCTGTGATCGCCGACGAGCTTACAGGTGCTGGAAGAGGAACCCATGTGACGAAACTTGGTTTATTTATCAGGGAACGTCTGCTGAATCATCATACATAATTCGCAAGGAGCGGGACCGATTTCCCGAGAGGATTTGCAGTCGTGTATGTTCTGCTGCGTCTCTCGTGCAGGCGTGGAGTGTCGTTACTCATGGCTCACAGCGTGTCTCTCAAATGTGGGTGTATGACCCGTCGAGTGGTTCAGGTGAGATTCTGAAGGGCGAAAGGATGGCGGATGCCTTTTGCGACAGGTTTTCAAGCGTTTACGCCACTCCCACTGGGTTGCCTCCTCCTCCTCCGGTTGTGAGCGCCATAGATGGTTCCCCAGCTGATGTTCCCTGGGCTGATGCTGAGTTCTTGTCGGCGTTGGCGAAGTGTAAGGATGGTAGCGCCCCGGGAATCGACTGTGTGTCCTACAGGACTCTGCGTACGCTAGACTCGGTGGCTGTCAGTGAGGTGGTGAGGCTCTTCCAGGGCATTTTTCACAGTGGCATGGTTCCGGACGCCTGGTTGTTCACTATTATTGTACCTCTTCATAAGTCCGGGTCTGCGCGTTCTCTAGTAACGAATTATAGGCCTATCTCCCTGTTGTCCAATCTCAGGAAGGTTTATGAACGGATGCTGGTGAAGCGGCTTGGATGTCATTTAGAGTACCATGGCTGTCTTGCACCGACTCAGTTCGGGTACAGGGCGGGTCGTAGCGCCCAGGATGCGGTGATGTTTCTCCTCTCTGGAATTTATGAGGCCTGGTTGCAGGGTCACATCGTGGTTGCTGTGTTTCTTGATATACGAGCAGCATATGACACGGTCAGCATTGAGTGGGTGCGCCGAAGTCTGGTAAGCATGGGGGTGGGCCCGGGTCTTATTAACGCGGTGTGTGCGCTTCTTGGGATGCGCCAATATGTCACCAGGGTCAACGGCTACTGGTCATCAGTAGCTAGCTCAACCCGGGGCCTTCCACAGGGGAGCTGTCTTAGCCCCCTGCTTTTCGCAATTGTGATTAATGAGGTCCTGGTGGAGATTGGTGCGTCCAACAATGTTGTCTGCTATGCAGATGATGTGGCCTTATGGTTTGCAGGTTCGGATCCTGCATTGTCCTGCCAGTATGCTGAATTGGCGGTAGCTCGTGTTTCAGCCCTTCTTGCAGCCCGTGGGCTTCTCTTAGCGCCAGCCAAAACAGAATTGGTTGTTTTCAGTCAGGCGCGCATTAGGTTCAGGACGCCGCTATCCATCTGTGTTGATGGCACTGTTGTGACTCAGGCTTCATCCGTTAAGTATTTAGGGGTGCTGCTGGATGAGAGGCTTGAGTGGAGTCTTCTTGCTGTGTCTTTGCGGCAGAGGCTCTTGTCTCGTGCTGCGGTTCTCCGACGGCTGTCGAGGATGAAGGGTGTACGGCGCGGTTCTCTGCGTGCGGTCTACAAAACCTTTGTGCGTGCCATCCTTGATTATCACCTTCCGTTTATTGCTGGTGAGCGCAGGTATGTTTCCAGTCTTCAGACTATTGTGAACGAGTGCTTGCGAGTTGTTACGGGCTGTCTCGTGACGACTCCGGTTGAAGCGTTGTGGGTCGAATCGTGTGAGCCTCCTCTTCGTATCAGGGCAGTGGAGCTCCTCTGTGCATGCGGTATGCGCAATATCAGTAGGGGAGCAGGAGACTGCGTGGCAAAGGTAATCTCTGACTATGGAACTCTCCGTCCTACGGCTCTGAGTTGCTTGGGGCCTCTGGGTGCGGTTGCCCTGTCGCTTCGTCGTGTGTCATCCATCTCACCCCAGATGGTGGCACGTGTGGTGCCCTTCAGCCCGTGGGTGTGGTGTCCAGCGCTAAGTGAAGTATTTCTGAGTGTCCCAACTGCGTGTGATCTTTTTTGTGATGCATCCTTTTGCCGGAAGACAAGCACAGGGGGGGTTGGTGTTGTCGTCCCCTCACTGAAGCTACGGTACGGTCGTAGTCTCCAATTTGTGTCCTCTAGTACTATGGGAGAGTTGTGTGCCATTTCTGTGGCGCTGGATATTGCTCTCGACATGGATCTGCCATCGTTCACTATTCAGTCGGATTCGCAAGCTGCTATTGCTGCTCTGCGTCGTGCGGTCCAGCAGCAGGATGTCAGTGATCCAATTCTATACGAAGTGTGCCGTAAACTTCATACTGCAATACGTCGTGGTGGTGTATGTCTCAGGTGGGTGAAAGGCCACGCCGGCTCAACGGGGAATGAGCTGGCAGATGAGTTGGCACGTGTTGCGGCCCAGGATGGGTATGATACCCTCTGGCCCGTTTCCCTTCCAGTCTCCAGGCGTCCGTCTTTGAGGGCTCTTCTGCTGGTAGAATGGGAAAGGGAGTGGGCGTCTGCCTCTACAGGCCGTGTACTATTTGCAGTACAGTCGGAGTGTACCCTTGCGTCACCTCTAGATTTATTTCCACTCTCGACGGCTAGGGTCCTCTCTCGCCTACGTACCGGTCATTCACTTCTGGCAGCCCATCGTCACCGTGTGGGCTGGGCCACATCGCCAGCATGTCCAGGTTGTGGGTCCCCACAGACACCAGAGCATCTCCTGCTAGTTTGTCCTAGACACCGTTGCCAACGGCAGCGCCTCCTCCAGTATGCCGGTCAGGCGCAGAATGTAGTCAGCCTTCTCTCTTGTGGATTGTCACCTGTGACGAGGGCCAGGCTGAGGGCAGTAGTCGTTTTCGTTGGAACCACGGGTGTCCAGCTGTGACGAGTATCCTGGTCTCCTTCTCCGTCTCCCACTCTTCGTTTACGATGTGCCTTCCGCATGAGGTAAGTTTTTCACATAACAATGCTAAATCGTAATAATGGAGTTTTTGTCCAGAGGAACTGCATCAATCCTTGTGTGAAAAAGTGTTCAAAATTCACTGTTCACTGTCCACTGTCCAAAATTCACTGTCAAATAGAGCAGTAGTACTACAGCAACAACGATATTTCTAATTATATTTGTTGATATATTAATAGTTTGAAAAGTGTGGGATATTTTACTGCCACTGGCCGGCCCGCACTTTGCTGCAACAATGCAAAAGGCATTGTTAGACTATATTTTCTTCCAGGCCAATATCTCGGAAATCGGGTATTCAGCATTGTTACATGTCTTTGATACATTAGCAGAAACCAGACTAGTCAACGGTGACGAAAAAAGCTAAGTAGGAGTGAGGTCTAGACTGAGTTTGGAAATTCTAGGGCCAGAACTTTAGGTTTGGGACCGAAAGAACCTCAGTCTGCTTTGGACCTAACCACGGAAACTACCCTAACTAAGGGTTCGTAGAAACAGGACTACTAAAGGCTTGTGCGGTTTGGTTACCCCTGACAACGGTGAAATAACAAGGGTATTATGGGAAATGGAAACTTCTGGAAGGTTCCAGAGCAGGAACCGGAAATGAAATTACAATACATAGATAATTCAACCATTGACAGATTAAACAGATGAAGACTCAATTGGCCATGGCCCTCAGCAAACATTAGCAACACACAAGATTTGCAAAATACGGTGGCGAAGGCAAATAAATACATCGGAATTTCGTCGAAATTAAAACTCTGGTAAAAAAAAAAGATAAATGTTCCTAATCTTGGTGAGAACAGACGAGAAGATGGAAGAAGGAATGTTGGGAAAGGGGGGGGGGGGGGTGGAGGGCGAAGCAAATTCTAAGGTTGTGTCTCACCGTGGGTCTTCATTAGAACGGAACTGAACTAATCGATCGGTGCTTCAACTTCGTTTGTTTTCATATCTTTTGACTCCCGCATTTCAATTTCTAAGGAAGGGGGGGGGGGGGGGGG
>JAHWFP010155014.1:0-10103 GCA_023313725.1 Lithobius niger | reverse complement strand
CAAGCTAATCCCACCGAGTATTAGATCAAAGGTTATGGTTGACCTGGCTATTATGTAGACAGCGCTGTTTAAATGCGTGATAGAGGTGTGCGCTTCAACATTTTTGAAAGTGGCAGAAGTATTCAGTAGACCGGTTGCTTGGTTATGTGTGTATTTCGTATTGTGATATTTCGACTTCATCCAGAAACGGTGGAATGGCGTTAGTTTCTAAACACAATTGACGTCACGGAAATGTGGTTGCCTAGCTACCGTCAGCGTCTTGGGACCGTTTCTTCTTTGCATATGCAATCAAACTGTTTATTCTGATTTCTCGCTTTTCTGAAATTTACGAAAAAACGGCACCTTTACCGTCACAAGGTTGAAGTGAAACCCCCGGATTACCTGACAAGCCGAGACATAATTCGGGATAAGATCGCTGGCGTGTCTGATCGCTCGTGAAGGAGACGCTGAATATCCCACGAAACCGAGCGCGGTGCCTAGAGATGGTCGCTATAGCGACAAGCGTAAGCTCCCCGGGAAAATGCGGGAAGGAAGCTTTCATAAGCGACGTCACCGATGAAGAAGTGCGTTCGTCACTTACAGAAACTGAATGACGAAAAGTTTACCTTCATAGATTAGCGTGAGTGGGGAATGGGGAGCGGATAAAAAGCTTGTTCGATGTTCAGTCTGCATAAGGTTATGGGTTTTCTTATTAATTTGGGAGAACTTGACAGTGTATGACTTGACTAAAATTAATTACAGCTGGGAATTACGCCTAATTGAATTTCAAGGTAAATGTTTGACGTCAATATAATCATCCCCTCGCAATTAATTTATGGTACTGAATTCGTGGTAACCAGGAATGACGTCCGACCACGATTTAAGGCGAATCCGAGGGGGTACTGACTTGTGAAAAAAAGTACACCGGATTTCGGAATTTTCCCAATGTATGTGGATTAAATCACCATTTGTTTAATTTCGCTCCAATTTTTGTACCAAACTTGATCGTATTTGGTCGGATTTATCTAGTTGTCGCGCCAATTTAGACAACAAACATCACAGCAAACATCACATCAATTCAGTTGTCGAGGTTGTAAACCATTGTAGCGCGTCTTATATCTTGAAGCATAGTTGGGGACATTTCAGCCACTTGGGGAAAAATAATAATGCGGTACAAAAGCTTAAATTGTGTTGAAATCGAGAGCAATGACCCACCTGACAAATTAATTCGTGTAGGAATGCCAGCTATGCTGCTTTCAATGCAAAATCTGACCCTCAATAACTTTGAAAATGTGTTACTACTAGCGACCTAGCTAGTCTGCTTATCCGCATGTTAAATCCCATAGGATGATTATCAATCGATACTGAGATAAAAAATCTTCCAGCTGTGAAATTGGACGAATAGGTGCAGTACACTACGAACTGCGTACCTTTTATGGTTTCAAGCCTAGGGGCGTAACGGAGATGGCGTGGGATACTAACAATCAGGATTTCATTGTTAGTATCGTCGGCATCGTCTATCATTGGACGACCAAAGTTCGGACAATGAGAACGTGTATATTGACCTAAACACACACTAGTGTATCACGATAAATCTAAACAACTTTGCGAAGAAATTGTATTTCCGTCCAATTCACGAAAAATAAACCAACTGTAAAAACAAAGCAAAATAAACAAAGCCAAAAACTGGTAAAGAGGCCACCAAGTTGAGAGTGGTTCGGCCCTTCAAAGATCAATGTACCAAAACTAAACAAATAAAATAAATTAAAACAAAATTAAAACCAAACCAAAAACCTATAAAGACCTGACTAAGTTGAGAATGGTCCGGTCTATAGGCAAAAGGTAGTAGTAAATTGTTGAAAACCAATTTCTTGTTGACGTGGCACCTTATTACACATCTGCACGGTAGTGGAGTTGAGTCAATACACAATTTTAAGTCGGATTTATTAACGTATAAGTTAGATTTTGGGGATTTTACCCTTTTTTTTGCGTATTTGGCGGAAATATGTGAATTAAATGCGAATTTGTTGAATGTAAACTGGATTCAAAGACACCATTTCTTTCATTTTTACTCCCATTTTCGTACCAAATCTGCTAGAATTTGTTTGGGATTTGAGCGGATTAAGTCGTATACGATTTAGTTTGGATTATTTCGATAAAAAGTATGATTTTTCCCGAATTTTCGAGTGTTTTCTAAGTTTCAACCAGGATTTCGTGGATTTAATTCCTAATTTCAAGGACTAAATCCGGATTTCACACCAAACCGGAATTATGAAGTCGGTAACCCCTCGGGCGAATCGTCACAAAACTCTTGTTCGTGTTGTATTTGCGTGTTTGGCACGTTTTATTAAACCAAATTGAAATTTTGCCGTATATGGTCAAGTCAAGTCGACCTACGTTAAAGCAAATTATCTGATATCTACTAATCATATACGGCTATGATTGAATCCTCTCTCCAGCAAAACTAAAACTATTAATATCTCCGTTTCTATTCAATATATTTCGACCAAAGTTGGCCAGATAGTAGATAGCAACTTTTTCCAACTTTATATTAACTTTTTTGCAATTCCGTGCAAGAGTAAAAATAGGAAGCCACACGGAAGTTTGAAAACTGTTCACTTGTTGTTGTTCTTCTTCTTGTGTGACACGGTTTCAGAAAAAACTACTGCACTTACCTAAAATCTGAAACATGATCTTAGCCAGAAATTCCCTGGGCTTCATCCTCAGAGAGACCACTTTTTTGATTGGTCGATCCATTCCGGAGTTACGGGTTCCTGAACGATCATTTTATTGTTTTACATTGTTTTAACCATTGTAATTTCGGAACAATGCCACGCATCAAACTTCAGTTCCATTCTTCGTGCACGTGTTATGTCTTTGCTAAAAAGATGATTGCTGAAGGGCAAAATGAAAGAAATGAATGAAATGCGGTTAACGCTCGCTAAAACCCTTTCAAACCCTTTGAAAGAATCCGTCTGCCTTCCAGTGCTGGAAACACCGGTTCTAGTCAGACCACCGAAGTTAAGCAGCATTTGCCCCGATTGGTACTTGGGTGGGTGACCTCCTGGGAATCCATTCCGGGTGCTGCAGACATAGGCCTTAGGGCTTCGTCGGGCAGATGGCCGGGTGCGGTTAACACTCGCTAAAACCCTTTGAAAGAATCTGTGTTTCAGCTAAACGCATATAGATTTAAACTAAGCTACGTTGTTAATTTCTACAATGCTATAATGCGTCGAAATTGGCAGCTAGAAACGATAGAATGGCGTATTTATTTCATAAATGCAGGCTTTCAAAACTGAGTTGAATTGCAGCAACAATGCATGGAACAAAAGGTACATGAATTACTAACAAAAACAAAAACGTCAAGTGTGCCGTAAAAAAGAGTTTTATATGATTGAAGTTTCACTTTACTTGTTAAAATGTACACGGATAATGAAATAATCAAATGTACAATTGAGAAAATTGCGTCTGTTTAAGTGCTGTTGTGCTTTACTAATCATATATTTAAAACGTAAAGCACAACAGCACTTAAACAGATGCAATTTTCTCAATTGTACATTTGATTATTTCAATTATAAATCATCCAAATTTTATCCGTGTACATTTTAACAAGTAAATTGTAACTTCAATCATATAACCCTCTTTTTTACGGCACACTTGACGTTTTTGTTAGTAATAAAATACTCATTCCGGCAAAAGTAAGGAGGAAAGTGAAAATCAATTTTTGTAAAAACACGTACAACAATCGCTTTAAAGTTGACTACAATTGCGACGCACGTGGCAAATCATTGCTATCTTGCAAACTATGTCTGGTCGTGTGAATGTGGCATTGTTAGCGGGCTATAAGTTTCGACTATTGAACTTCTGTTGTTGAGCTAAAAAAAAAAACGAATCCGCGTATCAACTAAAAGCGGACAACTTCAAACAAAACGACTATATGTTGTACATTTCGAGGCCTATCTTTGCATTCGCGACCAAATGAATGAATTTTATTATTAGGAGCAATGGCCCGTGGCCAAGCGCCCTGCTCTAATACATTAAACTAAGAAAAAACATACCAACAAGAACAATCCATAAATACAAGACTAGACCGCAGGGAACCCATGAGGACAAAACATTACAGATACCGGCACTATATATTAATCTCAAATGAACAGGTGGGTCTTCCAGTGCCACCACATCAGAACTTTTTACCCGACGCACGACAATAGTCTGCTATAGACCGAAACTGAGCCACAGAGGAAGGAAAATGGGGTGGAACACCCAGCACTTTTAGTAATTCACGCCCAATGTTAAACTTGCTGAGATACCTGCACCGTAAACCATTCAATCGGGGACACTCGAGAAGAAAGTGCTGCACTGTCTCTGCAGCCCTGCAGTCACACAAAGGACTCGGTGCCCATCCCAAGCGAAAAGCATGTTCCCTAAGACAAGAATGCCCGGTGAGCAGACGGGCCCCCTTACCAGCCGCGTCAACAGACAACGACGCCAAAACACAGGGGGGGGGGGGGGGAGGGCCCGTCCGGACTGTCTTCCAGACCAGGCAGATCTCCACTGCTGGTCAACCCAGCCAACCCAGCTAACCTGGTCAACCGAGAACGTCCGACCAGCAGCCTCCAACTCTAGTTACAAAAGGACGCTTGCTCAAGCGCGACAAGACAGCTTTAGTTAGTTTAACATATCAACTCCAAGTTTGGTGAGGGAGTACTTAACCGAGCAAATGAAGGAAAATTACTTGCAACAATTTGGTGGTGCGTGGTGCCGACGTGAATTGTTTCTTAGTTGATGGAACAATTACGAAGATTACCTTGCAGCAGAGGGCTTGCTTGCGTACTGAATGCTGACTTTCTCAGTGATACGTTTTTTTTTAGCATAGAGTGAAACACAAGAATGCGTCTTTTCTGGATCTGGATGAACTAATGAAATATTGCCAACGCGATTGATTTTCCTAAAAAGACTAAACACCTGGAGAGGCTATGACCGGGTGACAAGCACGGAGATAACTTGCTTGCAGAGCTCCCCCGCCCCCGGCGGAAGGGCGAGGGTGAGAGGAGGGGTGAGTAAAATTGAAGGATCAGTCTACTAATGAATGAAATATTGCATACGCAATATACTTTCCTGAGAAGACCAGACACCGGGGGAGGCTAAGACTGGGAAACTCAATCCACCGTGAGCATGCACGGGTCCTGCTAGTATAAAGAATAAACCACAAAGTATAGGGTTAACGAAGCAAAAATCTGCATTAAAGACTGGCCATGTGAGGATACAAGATGCACTAATCTGAGAAAGAAAGAAAAGACAACTGCCCTGACTGAGAATCGAACCCAGTCCTTATCGCTAACTAGGCTGGGCGCTCTAACCACTGTGCCACCGGGGCGAATACTGGCTACAGGCTCCAGCCGAGCTAAGTAGCTGTTCAAGTCTTTCTCAGTGATGTTTACTGTCCTTGTGTATGTTTGTGACCTCTAGATCACCACTGATAAGACCGAACAGCTACTTAGCTCGGCTGAAGCCTGTAGCCAGCATCTACCCCAGTAGCGCAGTGGTTAGAGTGCCGGCATAGTCAGCGGGAAATCCTGGGTTCGAGTCCCAGTCGGGCCAGTTGTCTCTTCTTTCTTTCTCTGATTAGTGTATCTTGTATCCTCACAAGGCCAGTCTTTAATGCAGATTTTTGCTTTGTTAACCCTATACCTTGTGGTTTATTGTTTATACTAGCAGGACCCGTGCATGCTGCACGGTGGATTGAGTTTCCCGGTCTTAGCCTCCCCTGGTGTTTGGTCTTCGCAGATTTTTAATGGCTCGGGACGGCGTGCACCTGACCAGTATGGAAAAGACAAAACTTTCTGAAGAGATTCTCCATATTGCTGCCGATCGAAATCCACACTTGTTTATTGATGATCCATCGGAAAACTATTGAATTTAAATAGGAACTGTAATCTGGTTTTTTTTTACCAATTATCTCTCTCTCGCAACCCCATTTTGCCTCTACGCCATTGCTGCAGACCTTTCTTCGTCCACCATTGAGTACCACTACTTAAGATTTTCGTTCGAAACGATCAACGCATAACCTGAACTGCTGTCTCCTTAACGCTCGTAGCCTACTTGCTTACCTCCATGTTTTCCATTTACTTTTGTCATCAAACACATTTAAATTGATTTTAGTGACCGAGACTTGGCTTAATATCACAATTCCAGATGCTTTAATACTCAATGGTCGTCCATTTGATATCATCGGCCGGGATCGTGGCTCCCACCCGGGTGGAACTGCTCTAATTTACCGTAAGGATATTTGTCTCTTTTTGTGCAGCTCTGCAGACGGTGTTGAATCATTTGCTGTGAAGATCCCCAAATCTAAATTAAACTTCATTCTGTCATACGTTCCACATGGTCATGATGTTGTTACACTTCCAAGACTGGTACTTACATTAAGTCTGCATTGGTCCAGGATGGTTCAAATATTGTCCTTGGTGACCTTAATCTTCCAACCGCCAACTGGAATACTTTTTCCTCCACTGATTATATTCACAATACCTTCCTGGACGACATATCTGACTGGGGTTTTGCTCAATTGGTCACGCAGCCAACTAGTGGTCAAAATATCCTTGATGTTATCCTCACCGATGATGAATGGGTCGTTTATGACGTCGATGTTGTTGCGCCACTTGGTACTAGTGACCATAATATGGTCGCTTTCAAGCTACACCATGGCGTCTCTCTCCAAGTCGTACGTCATACAAAACTAACTGACTTCAATAGGTAGCGTGAAACTCTGAACCGTGTTCATTGGATTTCTGAACTTAGTAACCTAACTGATGTAAACCACGTTTGAGACCATTTCTTGTCTATTCTGCGCAACTGCACCGACCTTTGCACACGCACGTCCTCTCGTCGTTTGGTCCAGGGAGGGGTACACTGCAAGGAGCTTTCTCGTCTTCGAACAAAAAAACTTGCTGCGTGGCAGCGTCTGCGTGTAAACAGGACTGATTCCAACCGCCGCCAGACATTTTCATCCCTTCAAAAATCCTACTCTTGCTGTGTTAGGAACCTTGCCATCGTGCAGGAAAAACAGGTTCTTGGTATAGCCATCCATTCTTCTCTTTTTCGTTTTTATCGCCTTAAATCAAAGTCTCCTCGTACTCTTCCGCCTCTCACAGTACTTGGAAATATAGTTACTTCTTCTTTCGATAAGGCTGAAGCACTCAACACTCAGTTTTCCAGTCATGGTATTTTGGATGATGGCTCCACGCCTTCACCCATTGCCTCCAACACCTTGCAGGCACCAGCGGTCTGTACCGATGTTGTCTTTCAATTGGCGGACATCTGTGCAGCTCTTCGCAGGCTAAAAGCCGGTCACTCCGTCGACCCAGCGGGTTTTTCCTCTTTCTTTTACCACAAAATTGGCAATCAAATTTCACCAGCCCTTCACATCATTTTTTCACTTCCTTCACCACAGGTGTTCTTCCACACCTCTGGTCTACTGCATCTGTTGTCCCTATTTTTAAAAAGGGTAACGCCCCTGATCCCAAAAATTACCGACCAATATCCCTAACTGTGGTTCCCTGCAAAATTATGTAATCCATGATTCGGGACACTATGGTGTTTCATATAAATGCTTCGCACGTCATTCATCCTGACCAGTACGGTTTTTTGCTTAGTCGATTGGCAGTACATCAACTGATTTTGGCCGTTGACAAATGGTCCTAGGCACTTGATCTCGGCATTCCCACTCACGTCGACTTTAAAAAGGCTTTTGAATCTGTCATCCATTCAAAATTATTATTTAATTTTTACTCAATTGGTTTCCAAGAACGTTTGCTGTCTTGGATCTCTGCATTCTTGGTTGGGCGTACCCAGCGCGTCAGCGTTGAGGGGAATTTTCCTCACCTAGAAACTTAATCAGTGGTGTGCCTCAGGGCTCCGTATTGGGGCCACTCCTATTCATAATTTTTTCTTAATGATCTGACCATTCATGAAAGTACTGTTTCTCAAGAAAAATATACAGGTGACTTCAAACTTCACTCCATATTCGTCACTCCAGCTGATGCAACTTGCCTCCAATCCTGTATAAACTCAGTCCGCTCTTGGTCATTTAAATGGCAGCTCCCTCTTTCATTTGACAAATGCCACTGTTTTTACATTGGCAAAACTCCAAACCACCTACATTACTTTTTAGATGACTCCCCTCTTACAGAAACTGTTGATTGGCATCCGCGATCTTGGCGTCTGGTTTCAACATGACCTTAAATTTACTACGCATTGTGTTTCCATTGCTGCTGCAGCAAACCGTCGATCAGCCATGGTGCGTCGCTGTTTTAATTCTGGAAATCGTAATACTGGTCTTTGGGCTTTCAAGGTCTTCGTCTGACCTCTCCTTGAGTATGAAAGTCAGGTCTGGTCACCAAATCTCCTTGCTGACATTGACCGGATTGAATCTGTTCAAAGGAAACACACTAAATCACTGCCAGGCATGCGTTCTCTTCCTTACAATCAACGACTCCATCTTCTAAACCTTGAAACTCTCGAATGCAGACGCTTGAGGCCGATCTGATCTTAACCTATAAGATTATACACTCCATATTACCATTCGAACTCCCTCTTTTTGATTTTAGCCCTAACACCAGGACTCGAGGTAACTGTTACAAACTTGTTCTTCCCCGTTTTCCTTTAAATTCCCGGAGGTCGTCCTTCGCTCTTAGAGTGGTTCATATTTGGAACTCTCTCAACAATGAAACTGTTTTAGCCCCATCGCTTGTCTCCTTCAAAAAGCGCTTAACCACTTCCACCCTTCGCCCGTTCCTTCGTTGCCCTGAACATTCTATTTGGAACCCATAATTTTCCAGTTCCCTACCATCTTCTTTTTCTTCTTTTTCCTTGGGTCTGCTGTCAGCGGTTCGATAGGCGATCCCTTGCACTTCCCTTTCGCCCTACGAGCGAAATAAAATTTATTATTATTAAGAGTTAAAAAGGTAAAAAGGCGCCTTTAAATGATGGTAATCAGGACCGGATTAAGGGAGTGCTTTGGGCGCTGAAGCACCGGGCCACAGGCCCAGAGCCTCAAAGGTACCTCACAGTCATGGGAAAAAGAAAATAAGGTACTATTTTAGGCTGCTAAAAGTTTATTAAGAGGTTATCAACAGCGCATGCATGGGTTTGTTTTCTTAGCGCATGAATCGTTTTTTATGACATTGTCT
The DNA here is from genome assembly GCA_023313725.1 of Lithobius niger. Classification (NCBI taxonomy): domain Eukaryota; kingdom Metazoa; phylum Arthropoda; class Chilopoda; order Lithobiomorpha; family Lithobiidae; genus Lithobius; species Lithobius niger. The sequence continues at coordinate 933 of JAHWFP010155014.1, read as the reverse complement.
AAAAAAAAAATTTCGATCACGTGTCAACTCTTTCACGCAACACTTTGGAAAAACTCATACTGTTTACTTTGGAGGTTTTCAACACTGTCAGTACCAAGACGAAGAGGATTAGTGGAAGGAAAGTAATACAGTGATGAACTGTGCTCAGAAACCATTGTATTCCATTGTTATCAAAGCCTCCCCCTTACCCCCAAAAGGACCTATTGCAATACTGGGTCTGCCTTAAACGAGACATAGTAGGATACTGGCTGCTTGAGAAACCTTTTCTAAGCTTCGTTAATAGTACACGATCCATACAGGGACTGTCCTCATGAATGAAGAAATTTTTTCTCTCTTTTACGGGTCGGTGGTACTGCCTTTCTCTCTCTAGCTATTCTCCTTTGATTCTTCCTTTACTAGATTTATTTTCCCTTTAAAAAATTTTCAGTAATGTTCAAAATTCAGTCAGGTCATCTATACGAGTTTTATTTACCTTCAGGTGATATAAAGTTAAAAGCAATTTTGAAAGTTACAAAAACTAGGCAACTGTAAAGTTCTGAGAAAACGATTCATAATCGACTAAAAGGATGCTCTTTATATGAATATCCAGCTACGACATTAAAAACGGATATTTGTAACAAATAACCAGATGCAACACAGGACATGCGCACGTCCTGGTTTAATGCATCCTCTTTGCTTTTTAAAAGTATGTGCCTGCGACAACATTGTCTCATTTGCGGCCGCGTTTTCACGTAAGTAGTACGACCAGATTTTTTGCTTATTTTTGGTAGGGGTGGCTTGTTAATTATGGTCTAGTTCGAAAAAAGCAACTTCATTTGCTCACCTGACTGGCTTTGCCGTTACTCCGTGCTATCATCCACAAATTCGGCATGAGGCGTACGTCTCACAAATTCGAATAGTGCTCAACCACCCCAAAGGGTGAGTCCTCCTTAC
>JAHWFP010155006.1:5788-36128 GCA_023313725.1 Lithobius niger | reverse complement strand
TTGAGTTATAATGTTTCAGCCGATATTTTAGCACCTCTGTAGCAAATATTCCTATGCTCGTCAGAAACTTGGAAACATTTTCTGTTCCTGAACATTTCCTGTTCCCCTCTCCAGTCCATCTACTTCCGGCCCATGGTTATTGTTGGTGATTTGGCCTTCATCTTGTTAGTACAGTCGACAGGCTGCAGTAATTATGGACTGTTTTCTGTAGGTAACCATCATAGACTTTGGGTGTTATTTGAGACTTTCCAATTTTTAGCACCATTTTAAGGGTATGAAAACTAATCACATGATGCAAAATACCAGGCAGTGAAGTGGTAGCACAGCACTTGCTTTTCCCATCCACAGAATCACAAGATTCGTTTGATGCAATATTGCTGCAAAGGTGGTGGCAGCAATGGTGGCATTTGGGTTTCCCACTGCGTAAAGAAAAGAACACAAAGTAGTATGTCCATTGGTGTGAAGAACGAGGAACACTTGGACATTGAGGAACTTCATTAAAGCGAAGCAGTTCCTCCAAGCAGCCAGAAGCACATACAGACACAACTACTTGGATCAAGTGGTCTAGCTGAGCTTCTTAGAAAACCCATAGAACGCTAGTATACTATAGAGTTCCGGCTCCGGACGGAAGTGCGTCACAGGGCGTAATGACGACACAGCCCCACAAAATGGCGTCATTTCCGGTGTAGTACCCGACAAAATGGCGGGGTTCACGTACACCCCCCACAAGATGGCGGCGCCCATTTCAATCCCCACAAGATGGTCGACAGTGGAAGTGACGTCACTTCCGGTACAATGCTAACATTCTAGTGCACACGCTATTGAAAGAAACAACAAAATAAAAGAGAAAAGAAAATGACTCAGGAAAGATGGTTGAAAGCACTCAGATTTTATTGAAATCTTTTAAAGGCTAAACTATGTACATTTGGAATCGAATTTACAAATATCTACAAAAGGAACAACACCTGTCTAGCTAGGTAATCTAGTCGTATGATGAAAGTAAGAAACCGTGTGAATGCCATCATTCAGTACAAAGCGTTTCGAATCAAAACATGCCAGTCCAACTTTATTTTGTAACACGGTGAACAATTCGTGTTTGGAACTACGGATGGTTACCTGATTGTAAGTAAAGGTTCTGTGTTCAGTTAAACAGGTGAGATAATCGTCATACGTCACAGTATCTTCTAATACATTTTTTAAAATTCGTTTTCCAACCTTCTTAATCTTACCGGCACATTCAAACGAATACATTTTCGACCTTAGACCTACGAATTCTAAAATAGGTAATCCGCATGTCTCGTCCTTAAACGTATCTAAGACCTTTTTATTATGTTCACAATACAAAAGATGATCACTCGGTTAGTTACTAGTGTCAAACAAATGTAAGGCATATTTTATCTCTGCATAAACCTTAGGTGTCTCAACCTCTATCGTGACACTATCTGTATCTGTCATAAGCAAATTACACTTGTCACCGTACCTCTCTTTCAAGTAATCATAAAAAAAAGTTGAACATAACCAGTTTGGATTGTTCCACAACACAAAATCCAATATGTATGGGTTTATCCAGAGTCACCTTAAGTTTGTGCATTCTAAAAAGGACCAAGTCTGGATTCAACACATCAAATTATTCCATGGAAGATGCGTTCATCAACCGTAAAGCCTTGGCCTCGTCAACTGTTAATTTAATGTTTACAAGTTTGCGTACGTTCTCCATGCTCTTGCGAAAGATCGAATTTCAAAATAGCTTATAGAGGTTTCTCTCAAATTCCGTCGTAGCATACTTCCTTTTGTCAGTGTTAAAGGCAATAAACGGTTTGAGCCATGCCTGTTCCGTAAACTTAATGTTTGCGTCATAAAAAACAAAAATAAAAACAAACAAAAAAATCATGTTGACATTTAATACAATTTTATTATCATCACCAACTCAGTTACAGAGCTTTTACAAAGTTGTATACATACTGATCTGGAGTTTTAACGGCTTTAAAAGCCATGACAATAGTATTAGACGAATATCCACTACATCTCATCAATATACAGTATTGATAAATACAGTATTGTCCGCAGACGCTGGTGTTGTATTCTTGAAACTGAATTACTTTATGCCACCATTAGGTAGAACAATTTGTATTTAAATAAGTAATGATCGAGTATGACAAGGGTGGCAAGCTAAAGGGGTCAAAATATTCAAAGATCCTAATGCGACCAAGTGGCTTCCGGGTTGGTCGCAAGTGTCGAGGTTTATGACCCACCAACCACGTAAATTTGGCACGTGATTTGCTGGAAAGGTTACCGAGAAACGTAGCGCACCAGGGTCACAAAATGGAGTTGATTTCTGACGTGTTCATTCCATATACAGCATGTTTCTACTTTCATCAATTTCGAGAATAGCTTCATGTTCTCCAAGAATTCTCCAACGTTTTGGGGTAAAATAACCGAAAATGCCAGTTCTATTCTCACTACACCGTTCTTCACTAAACACACGTGAGAAGGTTCGTTGGCGTTTAGGTCATCTGTCAGATCGAAACAGAAGAAACAATGACCTGTCTTGTAATCGGAGTACGATATGCCGTTTTCCACATTGTCAAAGAATACACCTAGCCCCTGGAAGGTCGACATGTAGGCGTTCACGTAACAATTGGTATTAAAGTTCATTGTTAGCAGCTTACCGTTATAAATCTCTCCATCGACGGAAAGGGTTATCAAACTGAGGTAAAAATGTTCACAGTAAAAGGGATTGTAAACGCCATTATAGGTCGTGTGACGTGTTATGCAAACAATCACTCTAGAGGGAACGTTTCCATTGAAGGGGTTATCGATCTAGACTCCCTGTATCAACGTGTGGGAGAGGGTTCGAAGCTCGTTCTTCCTGTAAGGATATTTGGCCGGTGCAGTACTCAAAACTTTAGCATGCGCAATTAAAATGTTTTGAGACGCGGTCACATTGCGGACGTACAACGATGCGTCTTTGAAGGTATCAATGGGGTTGATGTTGGCTGTAGCAACGGCGGCAGTTAGAAACAAATGAAAATTGGGTTTGTGGGATCAAACCTAAACTTGATTTCTGTATTGTTTAAAATCAATCTCGGCTGCATACAAATGTCGTTGTGTATTCGTCTCAGTAACTCTACACTGGTGCTCTCACCTATACGTTCCTTCCTCTGGGCAGAGATTCCCCACCCTGAAATGCGTAATTCCGTTTTACCTCCGAAGAGTAACTGAGATGAATCTGGATGTAAACTTTGAATCCGTAATTATAGTTGGTGGAACCAGCCAACTTCCCATTCAAAAAGGCATCTACCTGATAGAACAAAGCTTGGAGTAACAAGTTGGGACAACCTATATTAGGAGTTTGTGCGGCCGTCAGGTTTTCCCCATCATCTTGAAGCACTTTCAACTTGACGTAAATTAAAGTTTGAGAGAGGTCCACGTACGAGTCGCTTCCTCCAACGGTAAAGTCCATCATCTGATAGACCGACACGGGGGTGGTACTGTTCATATTCAGTTTTTTATATACTGAGTTGAGTAGGCTGTACAGAAAAAATGTCTAATGGGCTAAGAAGACATTCGCAGGGAAAAGGGCTTAGGATACTGATGGCTGCAACTTGTGAATGATGACTGGCCAAAAGGAAACCAAGTTTATATAAAGACCTTAATCTAAAACGGTCTGGATCTTTCTCTTCTTGTTATTTTGTTTTGTTTTTTGTTGGACTTCTTACTGCTCAAACGTTTAATCCCAGAGCCATAGTGCGCGCCGCAGCATTCACCTCTCCCATCCTGCAATTATTGTCCAAGATCAGACATCATACCACTAGCAGTGTCTTTTAGCCTTTGTTTGGCTGAATCCTTGAGGTTCATACCGCCTAGTACGTCGCCCCTATACCTACGCCCGTACTGAGCGCTCTTCTCGCAAAATAACAACCTATACTCTTTAAGAAAGGTATGGCCACGCGTCCCAAGGACGAGAACAAAGAACCCCAGCCGTGTCCTTTTTGATAGACTTGTCCCTGGAAGACTGGAATCCCACAACCAGCCTGGCCCTGGAAAAAAATCCGTATAAGAATAGGAATGCCTCATGATGACGTACCCCTTTAGGCTCTCCCCTTTACAGGTCTCTGATGTAAACTGACAACTCTACCTGTAGATCCGAAAGGAAGGAGTTTCGCCACTGTCGGTTCTAATACCTATACTAATATTATGTAGCGTCGTGCCTAACAAAGGATAATAATGCAGTCTGTAAAAGACAGCGTTTGTGTCCTCCAAATTCGATCCCTCGACGCTGACAATTCTCAATAAAGGCGCTTTAACATCACCTACGAACTGAGGTGTAATAATTTCGGTGTAAACCTACAAGGAGAAGGTAGGCCTACTCTCAAACTCGAGCACGTCACCGGTAGCGTCTAAAATGGTAGGAATTCCTTTAAAAATATCTGGTTTGAACCCAAATTCATCAGGTAAACTAGACTACAAAATCAGAAAAATTTCACCTCAGGATAATAAAGACTAACTGCTTAACGCGGTACTTTTTGTAACGAGTATCAAATTGCAGGCCTGGGACGATTGGGTTGTAAGTTTCGTCTACGGAAAGCCGTAACTGGAGTTTAATTTTTTCTAGTTTCTGCGTTAATATCGTCAGCCAAATCAATCAGGGTACCGTAATGAGTCCCAGGAACTATACAAGTCAACTCGATCGGAATCACACTGTCATCTTGATTTATTAGTTTGGCAGAGATGTCAAAGGTTAATATAAAGCTGTTGTAAGTAACGTTAAAATTGTTTGGAAAGGTCATATGACTCAAGGCTACTTGGTACTGCCCATCCAGGTGAATAGGTTCGGCTAATTGAACGGTATACTTTTGTAAAGTATTATTAGGGTATACACTTATAGACGCATTCGAAGGCAGGCACAGATAGAATCCAGCATCAGACATTTTTTTCCTTAATTCAAATGTCTGCTATGTCGCTAGTCCAAGAATTAAAATGGTTCGAATACCTAACCATTTCACGAAATATTCCGTGCGACCACCTTGTTTCCTAGTCCTAAGCACGCATTCAGCCTTATATACCTCGGGCTCTCTCACCGACTGAAGCTCCTCTTTGTACCAGGTGTCTAAAATAGGGTTATTGCTGTAATCCCTAACGACGTACGTGGGAATCTCACCTTTACGGTTTTTACTTTTGATTTAAACAATTTCCTCGGTCCAGTTCGGGGTGTAGCCCTTACCAAACACCCTACTACACAACCCCATCCTAACGGGCTCTCCCACCTTGTAGCTACCACGACCACCACCGTACAAATTGACAAAAAGAACATTTTGCCGTCCCCTAGCCAGGCTGGCTAAAAATGGTTTCTTTTTGCCTAAAACATACTTAACCTGGTAATTTTAGCATTACATTCCTCGAATGTGATGTTCCCCTGGAGGTTACTTCCGGTTCGCAGACGCCTGCTTGCCTATCCCACCGCGCATGCAAGGCGCGGTCCTCCCTTATAAAAGCGACAGCACGCACGCTATCGGCATTCATTTTACTCTCAATGTGTCAGGCGGTGACTCGAGAGGGGAGGCAGGGCGGGAGTTAGTTAAGTATGTTTTAGGCAAAAAGTAACCATTTTTAGCTGGCCTGGCTAGGGGCCGGCAAAATGTTCTTTCTTTATTGCCAAAGACATCTTAACCTGGTAATTTTAGCATTGCCAGTTGACCTCGTCAAAGCAGGTGGCAGGCACCGCCTCTACGAGCGCCTCGGGATGCAAGCAGGCTTTCCCCCATGAATTATTTATCTGTAAGAGAAAAATTTGCACTTTATTCAGAACAATGGAACTGAACAGAAATCTGGTCTCTTTCGTAGGATTTGGTGGCCCTGAAAAGGACCGTTGTTTGAGGGTCTTGCTTTTGGCTGGAACTTGCTTCCCTCATGGATCTTGCTTCTGCTTCGTTCTGAGTGCTTAAGGGGGCTTGACCACAGTTCTGGCTGCGACGATTGGACCCAGCCGATGTAGTCCGGATTCATCCTTTGACATGGCTCTCAGGTAGTGAGATGTGAAGGTGGACTGGTGGCGCAATGATGCTGCTGTCAGGAGTTTTCGATTGGGGTGGCGTTATGGTGGGCCTAAGATGTGGAGATAGCTCTCACTTCATGCACTGTCACTCTGATGCTCTTGCTCAATTCGGGTTTGTCGTAAGCTGCTTCGATTGTTTTTTTGATCCAGCGTGATACCATGGTGGCTGTTGTTTCACCGGTTTGGAGATCCACTGGAAGGAAAAGTTGGTTTCTACCTCTGCGTATGTCTTCGTACTGTGTGCGGGCTAGGTAGAAGCAAAGAGCTCTGACCGGACAAAGGAGACGTTCAGGCTCGTTTCCGAAGAGGTTCGAGAGGGCAGGGAATGTTATGGGTTTCGAAGGCTCTGACGGTTTTTGGGTATCGGCTCTGAAGGATGCTCTATAGAAGAGTGTGACGGAAGAGAAGTTTGGGCCGAAGATGCAGTATGCCGGGTCTGCAGAGAGGGCTTGAATCTCAGAGCATCTTAGACTTGCTGCCAGTGTCACGAGGAAGACAGTTTTGCGGGTCATGAGGTGGAGGGAGCTGTCTTGTATGGATTCGTAGGGGTTTCCCATTAATGATTGTAAGACAACGGAAAGGTCCCAGTCGGTTACGGAACATCTTGTAGTAGGTCGGTCGTTTTCGTACGAGCGTAGCAGGGCAGAAATTTGGCAGTCTTCAAGTAGGGTGGTGTGGCCCGCGGCTTTGAAGACGAAGTTTAATGCAGATCGATAGACAAGGATAGTAGAGCCTTTGAGCTTGTCGATGTTGGATAGGTCACCGAAGAAGTTTAGAAGTTCGGGAAGAGAGGGGTTGATTGGATTTGTACGTTTTGCGATACACCAATGAATCCATTTGGACCAGTGGCTGTAATACATGCGGTTTGTTGATTCTCTGGTTGCTTTGGATGCGATGCGTTCAGCCTTTTCTTGATGAGTTCCAGCCTTTTTGAGGAGTTTGATGATAGTATCCACCCGTGTAAGTTTAGTATTGGAAGGTTCGGGTGTAGTTTTGTTCCTTTCTGTTGTGACAGAAGATCTGGTAGAAGAGGGTTCTTGGAGTGTCGACTACTAGGTTTAGGAGGAGTGGGAACCAAGTTGCTGATGGCCAGAGGGGGGCTATTAGAATGAACAGACTCTGACTTTCTTCTATTTTTGGGAGTACTTGTGGAAGTAGTTTGAATGGTGGAAATAGGTAGGCGAACAGGTTGTGCCGTGGGAACGTGACAGCGTCTACTGCTATTGCCGAGTCGTCCGGGATCGGGCTGATGTAGTGGGGAAGTCTGGCATTGTGCCTTGTGGCGAATAGGTCCAGCATTGGTCTGTCTCAGATGTTGAAGAGAGATTCGCAGATGGATTTCTTGAGGCACCATTCGCCTGCTGGTGGTTTCTGGCGTGACAGAGAGTCTGCAATCACATTCTTGTTGCCTGGGATGTGAAGCGGCAGAAGGGTGATGTTGTGTGGGATGCACAGATTGAAGATTTCCGTGGTTAGATTGTGTAGGGATCTTGATTTCGTTCCGCCTTCCTTCCTGATGTAGGCCAGGGCTGTCGTGTTGTCAATCTGGATCTGTCTGACTTTGTCTTGGATTAAAGGAAGAAAGCGTCGAAGGGCTAATAGATTGCTCATAGTTCCAGTACATTGATGTGATCTTTGTAGGTGGCAGGCCAGAGGCCGGAGATTTCCAAGTTGTTTAGGTGTGCTCCCCAGCCAGTATTTGATGCATCTGTGAAGATTAGGAGGTCGGGTGGAGGTTCCTGTAGAGGGAGAGATTTTGACAGGTTTGTGACGTCGGACCACCAGAGGAGGGTTTCGAGGGGAAGTCCTCGTTGAGCGGGATCTGCCTGTCCGGGTTGTTTTGGTCGATGGAGTGATTGTCTATCCGGTAGTGATGGAAGGGTCTTACCATCCATCGTCCGTAAGGAACCAGGTTGGCCATTGCGTCCATCTTCCCGATGAGTGAGTTCAGCTCCCAGGCGGAGAAGCTTGGTTGGAGACGGAAGAGACGGATGTGATGTAACAGGTCTTCTATGCGTTCTGGGGACGGGGAAATTGATGGCGACCGAAGGTCGAATGCGGCTCCGAGGAACGTGAAGACCTGTGCTGGGAGGAGGCGAGATTTTGATAGGTTTATGCCGAAACCAAGACTGTTCAGCAAAGAGGTGGTCCTGTCCCTGTCAAGTTCCAATTTGAGGGGATCTGGGTTGTTGTGGGCCCAGTCGTCGATATAAGTGTTGGCCTGTATTTGGTGTTGATAAAGGTTCGCCAGGATTGGTTTTAGAACTAATGTGAAAATTCTTGGGGCTGCATTCAGGCCGAAGGGGAGGCAGCAGAATTCGTAGACTTTCCGGTTGTAGATGAAACGAAAGTAATGGGTTATTGCTGGATGGAGAGAGACATGCAGGTAAGCGTCTTCCAGATTGATGGAGACTGTCCAGTCGCCTTCCTTGAATGATTGGCGGATGGAGTCGAGAGTTTCCATTTTGAAGTGTTCGTTGAGAATGAACTTGTTGAGAGGTATCATGTTTAAGATCAGACGAAAGCCTCCTGATTTCTTGGGGCAGGTGAAGATTGGGCTGTAAAAACCCGGGCCCGGGTTAAGGCGTTGACGAATCGCCATTTTCCGCAGTAGTTCCGTTACTTCGTACGACAGAGACAGTGTTGTTTGGGGCGAGAGGTCCCATGGAGGGGATGGAGACAGCGGCGGTTGATGAAGGAATGTCGGACGAAAGTCGTGTTTTATTATCGATTGGATTTCCAGGTTGGGAGTCAGATCCTGCCAGGCTGTGAAAAAGTGGCGTAGTCTGGCCCCGATAGGAAGACTAGCTAGGCATGAGGCGTCATTCTTGTTTTCTGCGGTAGTTGCTTCTGCCCCTGGGAGAAGACACTCGGCTCCTTCGGTCGGGGGTGGCGGAGCACTTCTGTAGGGAGTGTTGGCCAGGGTGGGAGCGAGGAGCGTCGGTCCGAAAGGGCTGCTGATTCCGCTGCTGGTAGGCAGCAGTGTTGTTCGGGCGGTTGGAGATTGATGATGCCGTGTTCTTGTGCCAGTCGTCTAGGAAACGAGGGTTGGCTTGTTTGTTCTTCGAAAACGGACGGTTTGAGGACGTGGATTGCTTTTGCGGTTTTGACTTTCTCGAAACGTCAAGGTGAGGAGCAAATGTCGGAATTAACCCACGGAAGAGCGTTTCTGACTCATGGATCGGTTGGTTTCTAAGTCGGTGTCGTGTGGAGTCGTTTAGGTTGTTTGCAGACGATAAGGCTATGTCGCGAAGGAGAAGGGTGTTGTTGAACAGCGCTCTTGTTGACCGGTTCATGGCGTGGTATGTAGCGAAGTTGGATTTTTGGAAGAGCTGGGAAATTAGGGACGACAGGTTCTTGAACTCGTCTGGAGTGACATCGGACGTAAGCTTTTCACATAGGGCGTTAATAGCCTTGTGGAGGACATCAGCTTGAGAGGCCGCGCGTAAACTTAGCCGAAGGCATCTGTCATTTTCATACAGATCGAAGGTTGGGACGTCCTATTTTCTGGGCATTTTCAATGAGGTCCCGAAATCCATTTTGATTTCGCTGCAAATAAACTCGCACTCCGGGTAAGTGTCAAAGTTGCGGGGATTGGTGGCGCCGTCTCCGAAGGATCGAAAGAAGCTGTTTTCGCGGCCAAGACGCGGCCTAGGAGGGTCTTTGTCGAGGAGAAGGGAATTACCTTAACCAAGTAGGGAGCCTTTGTTGCGGAGGAGGCATGTTAGGAGTGTCGTTGATTAACTCAGGAGGCAGCGTGGCTTGGCGTCTTTGTCCCGTGAGGCATCATGAGGTGTCGTGCGGGCATGGTCGTTAGCGGCGAGGTCGAGGGCGGAAGCCCAACGGCTGCCAAGATCGAAGTGAGCAAGAGCACGAGGATGAGCGTCGGACGAAGGAGGAGCTTTCGAAGCAGTGGCCATCTTTGGCGAAGAATCCAATTTTCCAAACGACAGTCGGGGAACCGGTGAGCGAGGTGGCGTGGAGTCAACTCTGGGGGAAAATGAATGCCGATAGCGTGCGCGCTGTCGCTTTTATAAGGGAGGACCGCGCCGTGCATGCGCGGTGGGATAGGCAAGCAGGCGTCTGCGAACCGGAAGTAACCTCCAGGGGAACATCACATTCGAGGAATGTAATGCTAAAATTACCAGGTTAAGATGTTTTGGCAATAAAGGAAGAACATTTTGCCGGCCCCCAAACAGGCTGGCTAAAAATGGTTTCTTTGTGCCTAAAACATACTTAACCTAATAATTTAGCATTACATTCCTCGAATGTGATGTTCCCCTGGAGGTTTCTTCCGGTGTGCAGGCGCCTGCTTGCATGTCCCTACTGCACATGTGTGAGGCACTACTTCCTTATAAAAGCGACAGCGCGCACGCTATCGGCATTCATTTTACTCTCAATATGTTAGGCAGTGACTCGAGAGGGGAGGCAGGGCGGGAGTAGGTTAAGTATGTTTTAGGAACAAAGATACCATTTTGAGCCAGCCTAGGGGCCGGCAAAATGTTCTTTCTTTGTTGCCAAAACATCTTAACCTGATAATTTAGTATTAGCAGTAGACCTCGTCAAGTTTGGTGGCGGGCACCATCCTGACGAGCGCCCCGGGATGCAAGCAGGCGTTCCCAAAAAAATTTTTTATCTGGAAGAGAAAAAGTTTGCACTTTATTCAGAACAGGTGAGAACAGGAACTTGGACCTCTTTCGTAGGATTTGGTGGCTCTGCAAAGGGTCGTTGTTTGGGTCTTGCTTCCTTCTGGGTAGCTTGCATCCATCTGGGTGGCTTGCTTCTTTCATGGATGGCTTGCTTCTGTGTTCTGAGTGCTTAATGGGGGTTGACCACAGTTTTGGCTGCGATGATTGGTCCCAGCCGGTGTAGTCCTGATTCTTCTCTTGACATATCCCTCAGGTAGTGGGAGGTGAAGGTTGATTGATGGCACCAGGATGCTGCTGCTAGGCTTTCTTCTATTGGAATGGCGTTGTGGTGGGCCCATGATGTGGAGACAGCTCTTACTTCGTGAGCCGTCACTCTCATGCTCTCGTTCGGAGTTTTTTCATATGCTGCTTCGATTGTTTTCTTAATCCATCTTGATATCATGGCTGCTGATGTTTCGCCAGGTTGGGGATCAATTGGGAGAAAAAGTTGGTTTCTTCCTCGACGTATGTTTCTTTCGGGCTAGGTAGAAGCGTAGGGCTCTGACTGGACATAGAAAGCGTTCAGGCTCGTTTCCAACTAGGGAGGATAGGGCTGGAAAAGTGATTGGTTTCGGTGGTTCCGAAGGTTTTTGTGTTTTGGCTCTGAATGTTGATTTTGGATAAAGGGTGACAGAGGAGAAGTTGGGGCCAAAGATGCAGTATGCAGGGTCTGCTGAGAGGGCCTGAATTTCAGAACAACGAAAGCTGGCAGCTAAAGTGACAAGAAAAACCGTTTTGCGGGTCATGAGATGAAGTGAAGTGTCCTATAGGGGCTCATATGGTTCAGACGTTAGGGACTGGAGGACGAGTGAAAGGTCCCAGTTATGTTATTGACCTTCTGGTAGTGGGTCTTTCATTTTCGTATGAGCGTAAAAGGGCTGAGATTTGGTAGTCGTTAAGTAAGTTGGTGTTGGTGGCGGCCTTGAAGACGGTGTTTATAGCCGAGCGGTAGACTAGTAGTGTAGAGCCTTTGAGTTTGTCGACGTTGAATAGGTCTCTAAAGAAGTTTAGATGGGTGGGAAGAGGTGGGTTGATAGGATTAGCTTGTTTTGTGATACACCAACGAATCCATTTAGACCAGTGGCTGTCGTACATCCGGTTAGTGGAATCCCTGGTTGTCTTTGAGGTGATGCGTTCGGCCTCTTCTCGATGAATTCCAGCCTTCTTGAGGAGTTTGATGATAGTATCCACCCGTGTAGGTTGAGGTTTGGTGCATTCGGGTGTAGCTTTGTTCCTTTCTGTTGGGACAGAAGATCTGGTTGAGGAGGTAGACTTCTTGGAGTGTCGACTAGAAGTTCTAGAAGGAGTAGGAACCACACTGCCGATAGCCAGAGGGGGGCTATGAGCAGAATAAGCTCTGGCTTTCTTGGATTTTTAGAAGAACTTGTGGAAGGAGCTTGAAGGGAGGGAAGAGGTAGGCGAACAGGCTGTGCCATGGAAACGTCAAGGCATCTACTGCTACTGCTGTTTCGTCCAGAATCGGGCTTATGTAGAGGGGAAGTCTGGCATTGTGCCTCGTGGCGAACAGGTCTATCATCGGAGTGCCCCAGATGGTGAAGAGAGATTCGCAAATGGATTTCTTGAGACACTATTCTGGCGTGACAGTCAGTTTATGGCGTGACAGAGAGTCGGCAATCACATTCCTGTTGCCTGGAATATGGAGAGGAAGGAGTGTGATGTTGTGCGGTATGCAGAGGTTGAAAATTTCTGATGTTAGGTGGTGGAGAGATCTGGATTTCGTTCCCCCTTCTTTCCTTATGTAGGCTAGGGCAGTCGTGTTGTCGGACTGGACTTGTATTGTCTTGTTCCTGATCTTGGGAAGGAAATGTTGTAGAGCAAGTAGAATTGCTCGAAGCTCGAGGGAGTTGATGTGATCCGTGCAGGTTAGAGGCCAAAGGCCTGAGGCTTCTTGTGTGCCAAGATGGGCACCCCAGCCGGTTCTCGAAGCACCTGTGAAGATGACCATTTGGGACGTGGCTCGTGGAGAGGTTGTGTCTTCATGAGGTTGGTGACATCTGACCACCAAAGGAGGGAGTCTAGAGGAAAGTCGGGACTGAAGGGGATTTGCATGTCCGGGAGGTCCTGATTGATTGCCTGGTTGTCTATGCGGTGGTGGTGAAGTGATCTTACCATCCATCGGCCGTAAGGGACGAGGTTTGCCATTGCGTCCATCTTCCCGATGAGGGAGTTTAGTTCCTGAGGAGAAAAGCTTGTTTTCGACCGAAAGAGACGGGTGTGGAGAAGAATATCTTCTATCCGTTCCAGGGAGGGGGCAATTCTTGCTGTGAGGTGGTCGAAAGAGGCTCCCAGAAAGGAGGTGTTAGACGAGATTTTGAGTAGTTCACTCCGAAACCCAGCCGGTTTAACAGTGAAATGGTCTTGTCCTTGTTTTGTTCCAGTGTGAGAGGGTCCGGATTGTTGAGGGCCCAGTCGTCCAGGTAGGCGTTGGCCTGAATTTCGTTTTGGTTTAGGTATGTCAATATTGGTTTGAGAACCATTGTGAAAATTCTGGGGGCTGCATTCAGGCCGAAGGGAAGACAGTGGAATTCATAGACCTTTTGGTTGTAGATGAACTGAAAGAGGTGTGTGATAGCCGGATGGAGTGGGACATGGAGATAAGCATCTTCCAGGGCGATCGAGACTGTCCAGTCGGGGAGCCTCCTGACTTCTTTGGTCGGGTGAAAATGGAGCTGTAGAAGCCCGGGCCTGGCTTGCGGCATTCCCATATCGCATCCTTGTGCAGGAGTTCTGAGACTTCGAACGAAAGTAGTGGTGTTAATGGCGGGGAGAATTCCCATGGTGGCATTGGGAGGAGAGGTGGTTTCGACAGGAATTCCAGACGAAAGCCGTGTTCGATGATGAAAAGGACTTCCGAGTTCATTGTTAATAGTAGCCAAGCCGGGAGAAATCGGCTTAATCTCGCACCGACTGGAAGACAGGATGGGTGAGAGGCGTCATTGTTGGTTCTTACGAAAGTGGCTTTTGCCCCCTGGTGACGAGTGGCGGCTTCGTCGGTCTGGAGTGGCGGCTCGCTTCTGGTTGCGTTGGCCGGAACGGGAGCGAGGCTGGTCAATCCAAAAGGGCTGTGGGTTTCTCAGATGAAAGTTTTTGGGACCAGCAGACTGAGAGGGAGCCGGCGTCATGTTCCAATTACCAGAGGAGGACGAGGGTTGGGCTGTTTATTCTTCAGAGCCGGACGAGTGGCAGGAGAGTTTTGTTTATGCGGCTTGGGTTTCCTAGAGACGTCTAGGTGAGGAGCACGAGTTGGGATGAGACCACGGAAGAAAGTGTCCGACTCGTGGATGGGCTGGTTGCGGAGCCAGTGTATCGTGGAGACATTCAAGTTGTTAGCGGACGAAAGAGCAATGTCGCGGAGGAGCAGTGTGTTGTTGAAAAGGGCTCTCGTATCTCAGTTGATGGAATGATACGTGGCGAAGCTTGCCTTCTGAAAGAGCTGCGTAATAAGAGACGAAAGATTGCATATTTCTTCGGGGCTTGCGTCCGAAGATAAATTCCTCATAGGGCGTTCACCGCAGTGTTGAGAACGTCGGCTTGAGAAGCGGCACAAAGACTCAGCCGAAGGCATTTGTCATTCTCGTAAAGGACGAAAGTTGGGACGTCGGCTTTCTTAGGAATCGAAAGAGCAGTGCATCTTCACTTCACTGCCTAACAATTCGCATTCCGGGTAGGTTGCGAAGTTGTTCTGGTTTGTAGCGCCGTTGCCCAGCGGGCGAAAGAAGCTGCTTTCACGGCCTGGTCGAGGTGGTGGGTGGTTCCTTGTCGAGGACGAGAGAGACGCCCTTGCCGAGTAGGGAGCCTTCATTCCGGAGGAGGCAGGTTAACAGTGTGGTGGATTGCCCTAGAAGGTTGCGGGGTTTGCTGTCTTTGTCTCTGAGGGCAAAGCCGAAGACAGTTTTCAGCCCAAGGTTGATCACGGGAGCGCAGCCGACAGCGAGGGCTTGAAGAGAAAGCAGTCGGGAATGGTTTCTTTGACCGTCTTTAAAAGCGAAACCAGTGGGAAAGTCTGGTCGTCGACGGCATCGTCCGGGAAGTGGATCCTCTTGCCGGACGAAAGTGGGATGGCAGGTGCAAGACTTCAGTATTGGCCGTAGGGACGCAGAAGGAGAAGCTTGCGGACGAGAGGGAGAAGACGACTTGCGTTTCTTCTGGGCGCCAGAGGGAGACGTCGAGCCCCGTTTGCAGAAGTCACGGCTGGAGGCAGAAGTTATCCAGGCTTACGTGTGGGCATGTCAGGCGGGAGACGTGCAGGAGGGAGGCGGCATGGGATTGTCTTGCATCACATGGACCGTTTCCTGGACGATATGCTGGATTTCGCTGCGGGAGACGCTTCGACCTATCCGGGAGGAGTTGGATGATAAGTCCAAAGGAGAATTGCAGACTGGCGAGCGAGAAGCTGCCGATGCCCGCTGAAGGGATTTCTTGGCTTCACGGTAGACGACTTTCGCCCGTTGAAAGTCCTCTTGCAGAGCCGATAGGTCCATTGGTTCGGCCAGTGGGGTGCGCTGGCTGAGTTGCAAGGGAGAGTCCGAGAAGACATTGACACTTGCAGGAGGCACTTCACTGAAGGAGGCAGAAGGGATTGGGCTAACGGCGGCGAGGTCGAGGGCGGAGATCCAACGATAGCCGAGGGTGAAAGCAGTTGCTTGCGGACGAAGGAGAGCATGAGAGGGAGTGGCGAACAAAGCAGGAGCTTCGGATGCGTCGGCCATCATCGGGTAGAATCCAAATTTCCGTGCGAAAGACGGGGGAACTCAGGCGCGAGGTGGCGTGGAGACACCTCTGGAGGAAAATGAATGCCGATAGCGTGCGCGCTGTCACTTTTATAAGGGAGGACTGCCTCACACATGCGCAGTAGGGACATGCAAGCAGGCGCCTGCGCACCGGAAGAAACCTCCAGGGGAACGTCACATTCGAGGAATGTAATGCTAAATTATCAGGTTAAGATGTTTTTAGAACAAAGAAACCTCACCTTTAATGTTCTCGTTTACTTCTACAGGCACCATCTTTAAGGACCTGTGGTAAGATCGATTATAGGCCTGCACTATATCTTGTAAAGTGCCCAGATAACGATTAGTGTTGTTTAGATGCAGAAAACGGCTTATCCGACCACTTACTGTTCTAATTAGTAGTACTGTAATGCTCCTACCCCAAACGGAAGTGACGTCACAGGGGGTATGACATCACAACCCCCACAAAATGGCGCACTTCCGGTTTAGTACTCTTACAAAATTGCGGCGCCCATATGTATCCAATACAAGATGGTAGACAGTGGAAATGACGTCACTTCCGGTCAGGTCAGACTATAAGACAGTTGTGTTTCATAGAGTAACGGTCATTTCAGTGATAGACACAGATATCCAAACAGAGATGGAAGGACGGCTTTATACACCTTCTGGTCGTAAACGAACCTTTATCAATAGGTGGTCATAAGTTGGTAATTTGTCAGCAACCATAATGGCTGCATCAGGTTTTACAGATGTGAAGAAGAAATGGATGAAAAATATAAAGCAAATGATGTCGTGATGTGTCCCTATTGTGATATTCTACTCGGTGATTTTGTACAGAGAGACCAGCCTTTATTAGATCAGAAGAATTGAAGCCCATCTTGTCTATTTGTACGTACATTTCCGATTGGAAACAATAGCAGCAACCAAGGTAAATATTACAACGTTTACCCGAACGTGTCTCGTTCGCATTGTGAATGTGCAAGGAAAAATTGTGATCGATGGAGACGTATTGATTTCAATTAAGAGTAACACACCGACGGTTGTGCCCTCACAGTGCGCAATAAGGTATAAAAGGAAAGAAACAGGTGTCTTTAAATCATACAACCACCAAAATTAATGCTGACCTGTTCACTTCGTTAGGACGTGAGAGTACATACAAGGGAAGATGGGAACACGAGGAGACCCTGGAACCGCGTAAAATGGCAAAGGCAGGCTTTTTCAGGTGTGGTGACAAGGTGGATCATATGTCCGGGGCAAATAACACCGTCATGTGCATGTACTGCGAAATTCGTCTATTTTAATGGGAGGCTAATCAGAATCCACTGGAAGAACACAAGAAAAACTGTAAAGACTGCGTTTTTATGAAACACTTTCCTGAAAGTAACAATTCCATAGGGGACCATGCAAAATCCAATATTTACCTAAAAGAATGGGACGAATGTGACTGTGGGGCACACACACTGTATAGAAGATCGGAGAGACCACTCTTGTAATGATCAAAGTCGGCTAGACCATGATAAAAAAAACGAGATGGAATAACGTGACTGTTACATAACTGTTCTGACCTTAGCCAAAGCAACACGATGGAATTAAAACTGAAGCTAACACACTACATGGAAATTGTGCTACTGATGTTACTGGAGATTGATACGGGACTCGTAATAAACAATATGTCTTATTACCGTAAGGAGAAGACAGAACCTAACATTAACCACTTCGTAGAATGTGAAAAAATACAATATTTGTGCAGACTGTTATACCACATCTGAATCGACAGCGATTTGATAAAACCACCTGTCTGGACGAGCATCATGTGTCAAACGGATTAATTCTGTCAACAAGATGTGATGACTCGAACACATTTCTGAAGGTCAATAATTACGTCGACAAAGTTACTATATGTAGCTTTAGGTTGACGCATTATCAAGTTGAAATCCTATATACCCACCTGACCGCTATAGTCCAGTCAGTTGGTCAAACGTGACATTGATAAGTAGCAGTGCTGTGTAAACAACTTAATTTTTTTTTCTTTTACTTTTATTTCTGGTTTCGATCCAGCTGCTGGTAAACACGATACTCAAGAAATAAAAAGAAGGTCTAATCACTTCCCTCTTTTTATTTATTTACTTAAGGTAGTGCCTAGTTGGCGAGTCACGTGTGACGTCAGTGGTCGCAAGTGATGTCACGAGTAACATTTTGCACAGTGTTGATTGAAAACCGTATTGATACGTTTTCAAACAACTAAAAGCTAGATCGTTTTTTTTGTGTGTTTTGTTGTGTGATTTGGAATACTTTGTTGGTCTGCCGAAAAAATACCTATCTGTTTTGAAGTAAACCAACAAAGTTATAAAACTGTAGTGGAGCAAACCGGAGAATCACGGGGAAAACCACTCAAGTGACTGGAAATTTCGTGAAAGACCTATTACCAAACAAAACTGAAGTTAGTCACAAGGCAAATTAAGCCGAAAATATCTTATTAAATTTTGAAAAGTTTATATAAAGGTAAATTTTGAATGTAGTAATCTAAATAAAAAACTTTAAAAAAACAGTCATTTACTCACACAGACACACACACATGTATACTCTCTATTTCCTATCTTAATATCGTAATGCATTTTAAGAATGCATTATGATATTAAGATAAACCCACAACATAGTGTGCCCTTCCCCGGATATCTTTCTAACCACTTTTATTCAGCAAAATAAAATTCTAGCGTATGTTTTTTTGGGACCATAAAGCACAGTTGACTACAACATTCTTTTACTTCATCCCAAGGAAACGAGAATAGTAGTCAACTACACTTTATGATGTGATTTTTCTTCTTCTCCTTCTGTTTTATATGCATGTTTTGGGGGTTTTCTCTCACTTCTCGCTCTCTTTTTTTCAAGTGGTGGTAGATCTGGCGTCCCGTCTTCGTCCGTTCATTGATCTTACTAGGAATAAATAAAACGAAGCCTTACTTACTCACCATCGTGAAAGGAAACTAAAACCTAAACTTTAAATATAGTAAGGAAAATTGGAAATAAAATCAACAGCAAAAAGTCATATACTAGAAATAACGTAGTTCAGTAAGCCACCTTTATAACCACTTACGTTTCGTCGGAGTGACATGACCATGTACAAGTGATCTGGGGGCGAACTGGGTAGCCGGTTCGAATCCGGGTCATGCCACTCCGACGAAACGTAAGTGCATAAAGGTGGCTTACTGAACTACGTTATTTCTAGTGCATGATTTTTGCTGTTGGCTTTATTTCCAATTTTCCTTAATATTATTTCCAGCGATTTATGTCTATTTATTTCTTTAAATATGGTATTGATAAACTAATTCTGTACCGACTCCAAGTCGTTTACCGACACGGAAATGTTCGATGGTTGGACCAGACACGCACCAGCTGACGACCATATTCTATCCCAGGCCCCCAACAGGTCTTTGTCCACGAACGGTAGCACAGGCGGCGGGACGATGGCAATGTACTCGTCGGATGTAGGACAGAAGATCTTGGGGCGGTGGTAATGGTTGTACAGACGTTGGGACGTCGACGCTGACGTTGATGTTAATGTCATCACCACCGAAGTAGTCCAACACGCGACGGCAGAAGACGTATGCCATCACGGCCTGGAGGACACCAGCGAACACCGCGACCACTATATCAACCGTGAGTTGCCACATCGTGAGTCTGAATCAATCGAAAACTAAAGGATTCTAATAAAAGGGAAACTAATGGCGTGAAAGGTTAAGTAACGGGTCAGACGTGAAAATCTGTTTATGAATACGTCTCTTATTAACGTGCCAACTTAGACGGAAGTAGCTGTAGAATTTGTTTACGTAACGCTAAAAGAAAAATGACATTAAAATAAACTAACCTAATGGACGTTCTTGCATATTAGACATTTCTGACAGGGTGGACAGGCGTTGCTTCCACCTCCAACCAACCCAAAGTACATCCCCGAAGTACACTATTGCAGCCATTTTTTTATACTTAAAAAAGTAAAAACAACACTCCATGTAGTTTCAGATTTTCAACTCTGTAACGGTTCACAATTAAATAGAAACGATAAGACATACGTTCGTGCAGACGAAATTAGTCATCATCACGAAAAGCATATGGACGTGAGTCGATGCTAATATATAAATGGCTAAATTAGTTAAAAAATCTAAAACAAGCTACTTTAAAGAATAAATTGCCAACTAAAATATTACAGTTAGTACGTATTCCAGGTTGAATGGAACTCTGGTTTCCACACTAGGAGCACTGTCCTACATAGAAAAAAGAAGGAGACACCATTTGTTAAAAACAAATTATGCTTTAAATACCAATTCTACAAAGAAAAATACTTATGATCAACCTCTCCACGATAGACGCTATGCATAACCTATAAGCCTATGAAGAAAATCTAACTCCTTTATACATGAAATTGCAACTATTATGTAACCAGCACAATGACCAAGGACATTATTTAGAGGACATCGTTACATAACAACATAGCGACAAAATCTAAGTTACCAAAGTTTAAGTTACACTCACAAAACTAATGAACTCAAAAAATAACTATTCGACAGACAAAGTCCGAAATTTTTGTAAGTCGTATCACTAAAGAACGTGAAATCGGAACTTTAAATCTGTTTAACATTGTCATGTAGCATCATAAAATAATGCAATGTAATACATAGAACTATAAAAAGCGTAAGCAGAACTGTACGTATGGGATTAAACAGAATCTTTGTAAATTCATATCTGTATTAAAAGTGTACAGTAAGAGAAACTAATTAAAATTCTATTAAAAGGCCACTAAACCATGTATGTAAGGCCTTACTAATATTACAAAAGACGTACAGAAGCACGTACTTTCTAACTTAGATAGCTGTACTCAACACACCACAAGCTTCGTAGGCTTCTCTTGGTAAGTCAGTCCTTTTTTTTTTCTGTCGTAACTTTATAAAACACCTTTATTAACAATAGTCAGCGTTCAGGGAACGAAAGGTGAGCACACAAACGCCGTGTTTGTTGACAAAGAAGCGACCACGGAATTGGGGGATTTTCTGTTAATTGACATCCATCGTTTGACGTCGGAAGCGATAAGGTTTCGTTCAAATATCTTGGCGTACGAACCAAACTGAAGACTAGTAAAATATTAGATTTTATTCCTTTGCTAGAAGTATGAAATTCTAAAAAGACTTCCAAACGAGTGAAGACGATTTTGCTACACTGTCCCGAAATAAGAGAAGTGCTGTGTTTAGCGTCATTAAATTTATTAAATGGGCATGTACCTTTAACGCCTATTCAAAAGAGGACTCCAAAGAAATACAAGAAATACTTTAGGCACTAGCTTCCAAAAGCTGTTCGAACAAAGACAAACATAAACACCTGACCAAAAAACAAACCTGTGGGTTTCTCGGTGCGCTTTTAGGTTTCGTTTTAGGCTTATTGGGTGGCCAAATACAAAAAATTACCAGGGTGCACACCTGGTTGATTTTAGTTTTTGTTGCCCTAACGAAAATATATATTACCTGATTTTTAGCAGTTCCTCCAATTTGAGCTTTAAATCCCTTGAAAAGTTGACTTCACCGCTGATCTCCTTTTACTGCGCATGTCCGGGGCTCGCGAGCCTCTATAAGGCTTGCGCAGCGGCCTGGTAACCATTTTTCTCCAACCTTCTGAACCTAGTCCACAGAGGGGAGGCTGGACGGGCCCTTCACGTAATGTATATTTTCGTTAGGGCAACAAAAACTAAAATCTACCTGGTGTGCACCCTGGTATTTTACATTTTTATTGCCGAGACAAAAATATACATTACCTGATTTTTAGCAGACTTTGTTACCCAAGAGGAGGGCTAGGTTCAAGCCGCCCGCTTAACGAGACAGGGCCCCCAAGGAAAAAGTTCCGGCGAAGACAATTCAATACCCCAGCAAAATACCCTGTCAGCAGATCGGGCAGGGGCAGACTGCAAACGTGAGACGGGCAGTCCGCCATCCTGCACAGGGATGTTGGGACAGCAGACCGCAAACGGTAACCCAACCGTATTTTAGACAAACGCGGGAAGTTTTGAATGAGAATAAAATACGGCGTAGGGTATTACACTACGGCAGGTCGGACTGCAAGTGAATTGTCTAACACCCTAAGGGGGAACAAGGAGTAGGGTCATGCAGATATAGCAAACCAACTCTCCCTGTCTGTGGAAACTTCTTGCGGAGTAGAGTGAGGATTGAAGTTGGTGGACTAGCTTGGCGTGGGGGACTTCGGAACGATGTTCGTGGCTTGATCTGAAGAAGGGAACAAGGCGTGGAATTTTATAGTAACTCCGAACGTTGTATCAACTGGAAGGACTCTCGTTGGTAATTTGAAACGAGAAAGGCTAGTGCACGGGTACCATTGTAGAGCGGACTTGGTGGAATCTAAGAATGGCTAATTTAGGAGGTGATTTAGTGGCGAACGAGATATTGGGCTCTTAATGGTCCAGTGAGAGAGCGTATTACGAGGGTCACCAGCTTGTGGAAAACAGTGGAACCGGTCCCTCGCTGATCCCATTTCGGAGTAGTGGGAGAGTGGTAAAGGTCGTGCAATTCCAGGGATCGATCTGAAATCCAAAAGCCGCGCCTCATGATTCGCTGCGGCAGGGTGAGCAAGGCAGACCATTGAAAGGCGTAAATCCATGAGGGTGAATTCCGTGAAAGATCAGAAGGAAGTGTGGTGCATCATCGTACTGCCAGACGGAGTATGATGGGAGGCCGTTTAAAATCGTGGAAGTAGTGGCCCGTGACCAAACGTGGAGCAGGAGCATTGCCAGCTTCGGGAGCGGGAGGGTTGCTGCCCGGCGTGAAGGATCGACGTGCAGTGGCTGAGTTGTACTTGAATGAGAGTCCAGAGGGGATGGAGCCGCTGCGTGTAGAACCTCCATGGGCGGAGTAGGAGTATGCTCCTGGCGAGGAGGTGGATTGTGAGGGGATTGAAGGACTGCAGATGACGGTGTGTTGTGAGGTCGTGGCGTCCTGGAACGTGCACGTTAGAAAGCCTTTCACAGCGGTGAGGATGGGATTGGAGGTAGCTGAGTGCAATGGGCTCGTAGTACTGAGTAATTAACTCGAAGTGCATAATGACAATGGTTAAGTACCCCTAGGTCGTTTGTCAAAGCGTTGTTGACTAACTGTAACCGGGCATTCTGGTACGAAGCGTGTCGTCAGGAGGAGCTGGAGGTGGATGAATTGAAACTGTTGATAGTGTATTGCGGGGTGAAGTCAATTCCTCAGCGAAGTTTTTGGCAATGGTTAGCACAGACTTCACGTTGTGATCCACTTCCTCTAAGTCATGCACAGATAAGATCAAGCCTCATATCAAGGCGACTCGCAAAGTAGACGCCGAGGGGAACTGAGGTGGAGCACAATCCAAAGGAGTGTCCGCATGAGAAATCTTGCTTGATGGCGAATAGTGAAACGTTTCAGGCGGTGTAGGGTTGACGTAGCCATTTGTTGGACAGCAGGCGGCGTAGGAGTAGGATCAGTCCGTTTTGGAATGGAAGCATGGTGGATCCTGGGAGTAGGACTTGAATATTTCGAGTGAGGAAATGGAGCACTACATTAAGGACGCGTAAATTGAGCTTCAGCCGTTTTGATACGGGGTTTAGTGGAACTAGTTCGTATCATCGATGGTAGCTCAGAAGTGCCAGAAATCGCGGGCGGATTAGTAGGAGTGAGTACATGTGTTCGTTGCTTCATAGCTGGACGTGATTTCGGAGAACGTAATGCTGATGATACAGGTTGCTTCAGGGTCGGTGATGGGATCGCTACTGTCGAGGCTGAAAAGGTAGACAGTGGTTCAGTTAAGGATTGTGCCAGTGCTAAGGCAAGATGCTTCTGTCGCTGGCCCCGGGCATGCTGCTGACATGAGTGGAGCCTGTCGCTTCCATAACGGTGTACACTTTAAGTGAAAACGTGACACATACTGTACATCTTTTGGTCACCCTGTTGCAGTCGCGATGGAACTGACAACATAAGCGATGGTCCAACCTGTTGATTTGATGAGAACAAGATGCAACTGCATGGTGTGGTGGAGGCATATGTGATAGTAATACTTCAGCAACGGATTCCTTCTTGAAGGAGGAATCTGACATCTCGAAGGTCAATGAATCGTTGCGGCTCGTGGACAGAATGCAAATGGCGGGAGAGAGACAAAGGCACAATGGTGTTGACTTGTAGACAACTGACCGAGCCGTACTCCAAAGGCAGAGTAGGAGTAGGAGAGGACGCAATCCTTGTTTGGAAAGCATTGGGGACTATAGTGCATTGTATTCGGGATGGAGAGCTGCTCGCTTTCCCAGCCCCCCTCCATCCACTCGACGTGTAGTGGTAGATTGTTAACGTGTGTTTTTCTGAATAGAAGAGGACCGAGCAAAGCTGACAAGTAATGGTACCAGCAGATTGCGTGAGCTTGCAGAAACCCGGTGGATGTATTTCCTAAAGAACGATGTGGAACTAGGGGGAAAATACTGAAGAGTTGTGCGGAGAGGTGACAGCTTGGCCGGTACCATAGTCAGGAAGGTGGCGTAGGCCGAGCACTGAGTAGATGAAAGATTCGAGTGGACTTGCAACTGGTGTCCCTAGAGGAGTAGGATCATTGTACAAATGGAGAAGGAATCCAGCATGGGAAGTATGGGTGAATGGGGGTTGCAGCGCTAGTAAGGACCATAATATGAGGAGGTCTGGTGAACGCAGAAACCTTGGGCTCCGTCATCTTTGCGACATGGCCCTAGTGCAACTTGTATCGTCACCTGACAGTCACCTGACAACCCGGCCGCAAGACTAATGACGTTGAAAATCGTCCTGGTGGGCAGTGTATGTTTTTGTAGCATCAATAAATGCAGTCACATGTGGGTTAGAAAGGAAAAAGGTCAACAGGACACAGAAGATGCCAGGGCAGGAGGCGGCAATAGGACTGTAGTGCAGAAGGTCCGAGATGTTGAAGTACCTGGTGCGGAGTAGGATCGCACCAAGGGGATGGCAGCAAGCAGAGTATTCTTACGTGGAGTGATTCCTGGAAGCGACACGGATCGACAGCGAGAGACCAATTCAGGAAACAGCGGTGACAGTTAAGAAGGCTGAAGAGTGGAGTGGCTCGAGACAGGTGTAGACTACGTCGAAACTGCCACGAGCCTCTTTGGAGCAATGAAGATTGACGGCTGATGACGAAGGCATCGCAAAGGACTGACGAGCCGGGAGGGAAAGCAGCAGCTGACCGGATTGTTAGCCGGATGGCAAATGTGTCAGGAGAATGTGGTTTTAATGGCATACCTCGTGGCTCGTGGCGAGGAGAAAAAGGGAGACGGGCGAGCCGCTGCCCCGAGAATGGCCGAAGTCACTGGTGAAGGAAGGATAGTTGGTTGGAGCAAAATGGATGGATCCCTCAGCCTGAAGGTCCCCCTCCCTTCTTTGTCAGAAAATGTGACAAAAGGTCAGGGAAGGTGACGGATGGTGGAGCCTTGTTAAGGCGAATCATAGTGACTATACATCCTGGGGCTGGCTGATGCCACGAGGCGGAGCACGTTGTGACAATCGTGAAAGGCGGATTGACCGTGGAACGGAGTGCAAAGTGGGCCATGCGGATTGGGAAGCCCAGACCCAATCCGGCTCTTGGGTAAATGAGGCAGACAATGCTGAAGCGTCGGCCTTAGTACACGCCGCAGAGTGGCGGAACAGCGAGGTAGTGAAAGACATTGCGGATCAGCGGTCCACGTGTCGACGGAAGAGGATCAGCGGAGTGTGCAACAGTGGACTCGACACTTGCGGGAAAGAGACAAATCCGATGGCAAGAGGCGGAGTGCGGCTAGTAGAAGCCGCCTTGGCAGTCGTTTTCCGTGCTTCAACCTATAGCTTTTAGACGAGTGTAGTGCTTCTTAGTTCAGGCTAATACTGCACCGAGGGCCCAAAGATCCCGAGGCGGAGTAGGCTGGCTTGCAGGGGATCGGAGACATGGCCACCGTACCCGAAGATGGGAATGGTAAGAATGTTCTGTCCTGTGATCCCGAGGTGAAGTAGGCCAGTTGTAAGGGATCAGTGAAGTGGCCACCATATGTTCTGTAAAAGAAAAAGGTTCAACGGAGGATTCAAGGAATCCCGATCTGCAGTTAGTTCCAAACCTTCCACTGCGCCCACACTTGGAGCGTTCAAGGGGAGCGGAGAGGTGGATCGAGCTGAGTGGACCGGCGGTCCGTGCGAGTGCCCTTGGTCTGCAGTACCGCACACGTAGTGCGGACTGCGTGGTAGGACAGTGGAGTAGGCTCGTAGAACGGCGTAGGACTAGAAAAAGGAGTTCTCAACGACAACTGCATGAGGTGATTGTCCCTTGGAGAAAGACGGTTACCAGTCCTCTGCACAAGGCTTTTATAGGCTCACGAGCCCCAGACATGCGCAGTACAACGAGATCAGCAGGGAAGCCAAATTTTCAAGGGATTTTAATGCCCAAATTGGAGGAACTGCTAAAATCAGGTAATCTATCTTTTCGTCTCGGCAATAAAAATACCATTTATTTATTTTGTGCTAATAAAACCCTACCTTGAATAGATCCCATAACTGCTGAAGAACCCAGGTGGCCTCTCTCGCAACCCAGAACAGCTCCCATAGCTGCTTAAGAAACCAGATTGCCACTCACCCTAGCTTGAATAGATTCCAAAGCTGCAGAAAAAATCAGTTAGCCTCTCACCCTGGCTATGGGATCTCACCCTAAACAAAATAGATCCCATAGCTGCTAAAGAAAGCTGTTATCCTCAGTCTTCCCTGAAAAGAACCCACAGCTTCTGAAAAAACAAGGTGGCTCTCATCCTATCCTGAATTGGTCCCAGAACTGATGAAAAACCCAGGTGGCCTCTCTCCCTAACCAGACAAGATCACACAGCTGCTTAAGAAACCAGATAGATTCTTCCCCTACCCAGGACAGACCCAATACTTCTTAAGAAACCAGATAGCTTCTCACCCTACCCTGAGTAGATCCCATAACTGCTGAAGAACCCAGGTGGCCTCTCTCGCAACCCAGAACAGCTCCCATAGCTGCTTAAGAAACCAGATTGCCACTCACCCTAGCCTGAATAGATTCCATTGCTGCAGAAGAAATCAGTTAGCCTCTCACCCTGGCTATAGGAACTCACCCTAAACTAAATATATCCCATAGCTGCTGAAGAAAGCAGTTATCCTCAGTCTTTCCTGAAGAGATTCCATAGTGCTGAAAAAAACAGGTAGCCTCTCTTCATAACCTGAGTAGATCCCATCACTGTTGCAGAAACCAGACAGAAATTCTCCCTATCCTGCATAGATCCCATAACTGCTAAAGCAACTAAGTGGCCACTCATCCTACCTTGAATAGATTCCATTGCAGCTGAAGAACCCAGGTAGTCTCTCACCCAAACATGAATAGATACCAGAACTGTTAAAGAAATCAGGTTACCTCTCACCCAACCCTGGAGAGACCTCATATCTACTGAAGCAACCAGGGTGGCTCTCACTCTACCCTGAATAGATCCTATAACAAAGATACCTCTTAGTTTTTCACTTTACCTTGAATAGTTTCCATAGCTGCTGTAGAAGCCAAGTAGTCTCTCACCCTACACTGAATAGATCCCAAAGCTGCTGAAGAAACCAGGCAGCATCTAGCTCAACCCTGAAAAGATTCCAATCTGCTGAAGTAACCTGGTAACATTTATCCCTACCCAGAATAGATTTCATAGCTGCTGAAGATACCAAGTAGCATCTCGCCCTACTCTGAATAGATGCCATAGCTGCTGAAAAACATCGAAATTCAAGGGTTGCCTGGTTAATTTCTGTTTCTATTGCCTATTGAAAAAATACATTACCCAATTTATTAGCATTCTCCTTCTCCAATGCTGTTTCAACTAGAGATAAAACAAGTTCTTCCGGTCCGTTAGCTACCGCGCAGCTCCACTGCGCAGCCTCCATCGTATATAAGTCGAGGCAGAGCGACAGAGCTCACCTTTTCGACACCTCTATCCTGCCCAAATGGCAATGAGAGGGGAGGAGGGCAGGAAGCCGGATAATGTATTTTTTCAATAGGCAACAGAAACAGAAATTAACCAGGTAACCCTGGAATTTCGATGTTTCTACTTGCCGTGAAAAAATCCATTACCCAATTTATTAGCATTCCCATAGACTTCGTCACGGCGGCGGGCGCTATTTAACCGGAGTTCCCTCAGCTAGCGGCCGGCCCCTGTAACACGAAGTGGATTACAGCGTGTCCAAGGGTCAAAGTACTCGGTGGGCTGACAAAAGGGCCCAACGTGGTACAAGCCGTCGGTACGATAGGACATATCCCGGAGGTAACGGGAAGTGATGATGGTAGGATGGCTGTAGGAATCAAACATTCGTGTGGAAGTGAGTACAGTCTTGCTATTGAATGGAAGAAAGTTGAGTACGGTCCCACGTGATAGGATGGGAGGTTCTCAGATAAAAACGGATGGCTCTCACCGGCTAAAGAGTTCTGTCTCGATCATCCACAAGGATATCGGATAGAGATGGTATTATGAAAGGATGCGTTCGTTCAGTAGGTTGCTGGGTCTTTGCTCCGAAGGAGGATCCGGGAGTGAGGATAGTGCCTAAAAATTCGGCAGTGAAAAACAAACATGCTCCTTGGTGGATAAGGCTTGTAGTCCGCTGCAGCGGGGGCAAGCAGCCAGAGCAACCAGGAATATAGTCTTCTTAGCGAGGTGGTTGAGGTGTGCGGAGGCTACAGGTTCATAAGGAAGAGTCATGAAGGCCGTCAGGATGATGGAAAGGTCCCAGTTGGGAACCTTCTTGGTGACACATGGGTGATCGAGTTGGAACAAGCGGATTAGGAAAGAGACCTCATAGTCGGTGAGGAAAGAGGTGTACCCAGCAGCTCTGAAGATGGAAGTCGACCTATAGACCAGGATGGCGGATCCCCGTAAACCATCGTTGAAGGTGGTTAGGAAACTGAGGAGATCGTATAAAAGTGGATGGAGTGGATGGACCTGTTGTGCAACACATCAATGAAACCATCGTTTCTAGTTGCTGTCATAAACTTTTTTTTTGTGGAGGACCGCACGGTCCCGGAGGCAAAGCGAGAGACCTCATCTCCAAGGATGCCTGTTGAGCGGAGAAGTCGGATGACAGAAGCCACTCGTGAGGTCGTAGCAAAGGCAGATGCGGATGAAACGTCCTTAGTCCTGAGAGAGCAGGACACATAGGAGGGTGGTTTATGCGGAGGGACGGTGGAAGGGCTTGGCGGACCCGGATAGGGCGGAGAGGATCCTGGTGGGAGGAGCAGACGAGGTCACTGTATGAGTCCCTTGCAGAGGAGCGGAGGATGGGAGGCAGGAAATGCAGAAGCAGAGGACGTCGACCAACCGTCGAACAGCAGTGTATAGTACAGAAACGTGGGGAGTGCCCAGCAAAGCACCCGCGATGACTGGCCTAGGAGGAAAGAACCGAAGAGGCTATGCAGGAGGATGCACGGATGGTGGAGGAGCGGAGGGATATCCTGCCCTTAATTGTAGAGGTCTAGGAAACATTGTTGGAAGCGGAGGGAGGTGTAGGTCGATGGTAGGTGTAGTGAAAAGGCCAGAGAGCAAGGAGGATGGGCCATTAGTAGTATAGTAGGCAGTTGTGCAGAGGTCGCCGTACAGCGTGTTGGCTGCAATGCAGACGTTGGCCATGGATAGCTTGTTGGGAGGAATGGTCACGTCTGACGTTTCGCCAGACGAATGGCAGGAGTGAATGAGGATGATGGAGGTCTAATATGATAAGGATCGTGGTACCGCAGGCCCTAGAGGGAGTAAGTCATTCCCCCACCCCGTCGTCCTGAGCATGGGATCGAGGGGTAGGATGATGCAGAAGGTGGAGGGTGGCGGAGGGTGGCGGAAAGCAGGAGACGTTACGTAACGGAGGCGGACATGTACTGGAGATGGTTGCGATCAGTACAATTTGGAGGAAGAGGATGGCTTGTAAAGAAAATAATCGGGGACGATCCCCTCGATTGTCTGCAGCAGTTCTGGTAGTGGAATCTCGGAAGGATCAGGGTTTCCCTGGAACGGTGGGGTAGGTTGATCCGGGAGGGACGGTTTGGCGAGTAACAGGAATCAGAGTACTTGTCCTCAGGAGGGACTTGAGGAGGCAACTGAGCGGACAGGATGGGACGAGGCGGATCGTCCAGGGCGGCAGAAGGACCAGCATCCTCAAGGGAAAGCTTGTGTTGCCTAAGGATGGAGGCAAGCCAGACCGTCGTGTAATCAAAAACTGGAGCCTTTTGCTTAAATGTTCTGAGTGAGGAGTCCATGAGGAAATATACTGGGAACGGAGTGAGTGGTTCACTGGTCCGCTGAGTGGTGGAACGTCTAGTTACAGAATGTTGGGATGAACGCGAGGACAAATCCAGAGGAGTAAGTTACGGTCAGCAACCTTTCGAGTTTTAGGTCGAAGCTTTAAGCAAGTATATCGTCCCTTGGCACGAGAGAGTCTGTTGGCAGAAGAATGCAGATTCCGTACTGGAGAAGGTTGACTGCAAGGGGTCGGCGACGTAGCTGCAGTGTCCCTAGGTATCAGGACGGCTCAGAAAGAAGAGGATAGTGCGGCGGTCGCGGCTGCAATAGTATCTGCAACCGGTGGGACCGGAGGGGATGTGGAATGACGAGTGCAGGATGAGGAGCCATCCCCTGGTGTCCCTTTAGTAGCACGAGGCATAAGAACGGCGTTACCGAGGACGGAGTCAGAAGCAGCGCATGGAGTGAAGCTGGGAACAAGGCGGACAGCCTAGCTCTGAGGGAAGAAGAAAGAGATTACCTAATGCGGTGGGCAGCGTCCTATCCTGCCCGTGCCTTACAGACAAAGGTCTAG